>BPLT01000160.1:600000-906878 GCA_019656295.1 Rhododendron mucronatum var. ripense | reverse complement strand
CGAAACCCACTATCAAGAAAATCAAAATAACTCTTAAAGGCTCTGACCTTTCCAAAGACAGGAAAATGGCCCCTTGGTAAGATGCCGGTTTAGTAAAACAAGCAGCTCTCCAAGAAATGAAAAACCCAGCTGCTTTATTGATTAGCTTTTCTTTTATTTAATGGCCATGTTCCATAGATATAAAAAATAAAAATAAAAATAAAAAGGGCATTTTTTTCTATTAGTTATTAGCGTAGTCCATTGCCCTACCTATTTAACTATGAAGGGTCGGTCTCAAAGGAAAAAGAAAATAAATTTGGAATATGGATCCTGAGATATACTTTTGGCCCGATTGGATGCCGTACAAGTTTTGGTTATTATTTATGAAGGGGGATAAAATAATAAAGGGTATTAGTTAAGAAGGGATGGCCCACATTGATGTGATATTTATGGAGGGGGGATAAAATAATACTTGATTTGAATGAATGATAAATTTGTGGTATAAGAAAGAGTGTATAATGTAAAAAACTGTCAAATGACTCAATTGTCCTTATGAAATTAGATTATTCATTTTATAATAACAAAATTCAATAAAATTAATTACTTTTCACAATTTAAGGAATAATAATTTAGTTTACAAATAAAAATAATTAATTTAATATTTATAAATAATAAAAAATCAATTTCAATTATATTTAATTCAATTTATGGTTTGTTTAATATGAAATGTACAAATGTTAAGTTGAAATGCACCAAATCATTTTTCCTATTTCCTTAATCTTCTCTTCTTTGTTTTTATCACCAGAGAGAGAGAGAGAGAGAACGGCAGAAGAGAGAAGAAAGAAGAAGCTACTGCTACTGCTCTCCGATCAAGGTGAACATCCCTCCTTCTTTCTCTCTGTCTCTCCGATTTGTTGTTGATGTTCATCTTCTTCTTCTTGTTTCTTTTCACTGTTCATCTCTCTGAAATTTAGGGTTTCAAATTCGAAATTGGAGGTTTGTGGTGGTTCTAATGGTTTGTGTGTGTGTTTTTGTGTAGGCGTAGTGGTGATCTCCTCTTCTTCTTCTTCTTCTCTCTCTCTCTCTCTCTCTCTCTCTCTCTCTCTCTCTCTCTCTCTCTTTTTATCCATCTTCTTCTTTGTCTTTGGTATCAGAGCAAGAGAGCTGTTGGGGAGGGGAATGAGGAGGGGTGTTCTGGTCAAAAAACAGGTGTATTAGGCTGGATAAACTATGGAGAGCTCAAGGGGTGGCAATAATTTAGCACCTCATACATCGGATTAAGGTGTATTAGCAAAGAAGGGGGACTGAACAATACAGGAGGAAATAGGCTTGCCAAACCTAGCTAAAACTGTCCCATCACCCCTAAACCGGGTGTATTCCACAATACACCCACCCAAAACTGCATCCAATCGGCCCCTTAAGAGTATTATGTGTGTGTCATGCGATTGCACATGCACATTTGACATTATTTGGTGAAATGTAAAGCCAACCAACTATTTGTTTTCGAAAGAATTACTTGTCTTCCAAAGCAAGAGATTAGTATTTAGAAATAAGAACTTTAGCGGAACGGGGTCTAAACTAATTACTTAATTGTTGATTGTCGAAGTATACGCAAGAGTATTGGGCTGCATTCTGCAATCTAGTGGGTAGTTTACAGGGGTTTTTGAAAATATGTAGGGGTACTACTACAAGGGACACGGGAATACGAAGGCCGGATACTCGCACGATATTTTGTTTGTGAGTGAGGGCATGTCATAGGTATTAACCGACGACATACCAAATGCACACCAGCTCGGTCTAAGTTAGACGGTCTAAGCATGCGTTAGACTCTAACGCATCCTTGGACGATTTGTGGCAGAGCACAGAAAATCATTAAAGTGATCACATAGTCTAACGCATGCTTGAACGATCTGAGGCTGAGCACAGAAAATCATCAAAGTGATCAGATAGACCGTCTCAAAGGGGCTGCCCTAACACACGCAGAGACTCTCTTCAAACCGTCTCGTATTCTTCCGAGAATAAACACAATTAACCCAATCCAAATCCCCTGCGGTTATTCCTAATCCCAAAGAGGTTATTGAACTCGATTGGTGTAATCCTTATTCACACCTCAAGATCCAAGGATCCTAATTAATGCAACGGGATTCAACCTTATAAACACCTATAAAAACATCCCCATAACACTTGGGGCAGGTACACAACTAATTGTTAGTGTACTATATATATATATATATATTGCTTGAGTTATTTCCATTCTTTTCTAGTCTAGTACTACAAATCATCTAATTAACCTAGGTGTGGGTCGGCATCACATCTGTGTCTAGCTTACTTATGCAGGCCGCCAATCGAGCCTACCAGAAGCTGATTCATCGACATGTTACCCCACGGCTCACGCTTCCAATCAATAATATATAGGTCCCCTCCTGCTCACATGCACATTGCACGCTTTGTTTTTTAAAACAAATCAACTTGAAATCATACTCCCTCCGTCCCTCATCTAGAATCCAGTATTCCATTTGGGGTTGTCCCTTAATAAGTGTCCATTTTATAAAGTTAGCGGGTAAAAGTTGTTGCATTGTCTATTTTGTCCCTAGAAATAGATTCCATTTTGAAAAATAAGTGAGTAGAAGTTTAATGATGATGAGTAAGTAGGGAAAGTGGAGGAAAAAGTTGATGTGAAATATGTAATGATGATGTCTTTTTAATAAATTGGAGTTACGAAGCAGAACACTTAAAAATGAGTGGAGGGAGTAGCTTTTTTTTTGTTTAAAGAAAAAATGCATTGCATTGAATCCATCTCGTTATATATATAGTAACTAATAAACTCAATGAGTCCAACAAACAAATAATTGAAATCGCACGAATGAATTGAAATTTTGCACGATCGTATAATGACCTCCTTATATATATAGTAGTAACTAATAACCTCCTTCGCACTCTGCTCCCCAACTTAGAGTAGACCCCAAATTCTAAATTAAATTCAAATGTGAATCGTACTCCCTCCGTCCCGAAATAAATATTCGGCGCTTAAATGTAGACCTTTTAAAAGATATATTTTTCATTAAGAAAATAAATCTTTTTAAAGGCATAGGTTTGCCCACCGGACGTTTATTTAAAGACGGAGAGAGTAGTATTTGATCTAAAAATATGAATTGTCCTTCTCTCTGGGTGAATAACTCGGAGGGCAAGTTGAGTCGGTCTGAGAAAGCAATCAATGGATTTAATCTTAATGAACAAATTTTTTCGAATTTGGAGAATGTCAAACATTCCTTATCCCAATTCCACAATAGATTTGTCTAGTCGTTAATATCAAAACTCTGAAATTAGTTAAGGTGGGTGCAAGCAGTCAGATTCACCCGTTTATTATGGCAAGTTCAGAGCCTGTCCTGAGGTAAAGCAGGTGTTGCGGCCGCTTTAGGCCTCCAAAACATTCTGAATTATAAGTGCTTCTTCTATTTTTTTATCCTTTATTATAGTTCAACAAAAGATGCCCTAATTTTAATTTTCGCTTTAAAGCTTACGTTTACAAAAAGTCAAGACCGGCTCTGGGCAAGTTTAGAACCATTGGCTTCGGACTACTGTGCAATGTCTCCCACCAGATAACTAGTGGTACGAGAGATTTTACAGCAGCCACTTGGCCAAACACTGTCTTGTACTCAGTTTTCTGTTTGGAAATAATACTATCGAGAAGGCCATAAAATTGAGACACGTATATGTCATCAGAAAGCACCTTGTGAGGTGGTGTTCTCTAGTTATTTGTCGATAAAAAATGGAGAGAGAGAGAGAGAGAGAGGGGGGGGGGGGGGAGGGGATGTGGTTTTAGCTAAGGGAGGGGTGCAAATTCGTCTTTTGACTGTTTGACGTTGTTTTCCTTGGGTCTTGACCGAAGGAAGTTTTTTAGAGTAACAAGGGAAGAAAGATAAATAGAAAACAAATTATTGAAGGTCGTGCTCAAAAATTTTAAGACTCCAAACAAATAAGGTCTTTGCATCTGTTGAGACAGAGAAGTTCCAACTAATCAAGTAGGAGTTTCCCCACGAGAGTCAGAGGCAGCATCAGCACAAAAGAAAGCAGGGATAGGTGCAATCGCATTCGATCAAGAGCCGGATACACCAACCAGTTGGAAAAAAGGGATTTTATGAGTAAGACAACCTGTACGATTCTTCCACACCGCTGAACCATTAATTGTCAAGAAGACAACTAAAATTGTATAACTCGGATTTCTCTGCAATTGTCAAGACGACGACTAAAATTGTATTGTTCCGACTTCTTTGCAGACCAACTGCTGAGAATCCGGTCCTTCTAACCTTCCTCATTTATGAAAGAATGAACTCATCTCGAACAACCGTCGAGAATTCAGTCCTTCTTACTTTCCTCATTTAGGAACGGTTGAACTCATCTTGAATGACTGCTCTTTTAATTTTTCAAATTATAATTTGGTTTAGCATTTTATTTACATTTTGTAAAAATTAAAAGGTTATATGTGTTCGCCCACAAGTTTTTTATACTTTCCTTTTTTTTTTCAAAAAAATTTACTAGTAATCACGCTCTTAAGATTTATGTACAAAAGATTTCACTCTACCCTATTTTGTTATTTTTAGTAGTACTTTTATTCCTGATCTTTTTTCTTTGAAAAGGGTTATGCATCGATGCACAAAATTGTGTGCTTCTAAAATTGAATATATCCACACCTCCTAAGTCCTAATTGTATAGCTCAATCCACATCAAATACTTAACAATAACTTAAATTTATACTTGAATTAACATTCATCCATTGAAGTGTGTCATGAGTTAGTAACTCTCAACCCTATCTCTCTCTTCCTCTCTCTCCAACCCAAGCCCACCACAACTCCTCGATCTTCAACCCCACCCCCCCCCCCCCCCCCCCCCCCCCCCCCCCCCCCCCCCCCCCCCCCCCCCCCCCCCCCCCCCTCGGGTTTCATACCCGTGTGCGGCGGCAAGAGGGGAAGACCATGGTTCTACAGACTCCATTTCTTTGTTTTTTATTTTTTTCCCCTTCTGTCTCTCCAGATTAATCTGTGAGAGTTTTGTCCCTCATTCAACGAGAGTTATTAGTTTTATCTTTGGACGAATTTTGTTTACAGATCGGGTTCTCTCAGTCAAGGTTGTTTCACAATGATATCTGTGCTTCAGCGTTCTATCCCTATACGATGTCTTTGGCGAAGCAACCCATGGCGGCTTGGCAGATCTGTAGTTCTTGAGAGTTCATTGGTGCGTTCATACTTGAGTGAAGTGCATCTGATCATCTGGGTATTTGGTGTCTTTTGTCCTTAACTTTGTACTTTTTCTCGTTTGAGACTCCTAATTAGATGTTAGGTAGTTTAAAAGTGTCGTTATTAATTGCGTCAGGCCATGTCTGGGTTAGGATGGAAGACATCGATTGCCTTGTAATTTACTTATTTTCTATTTGTTAGACGATTAGTTTGACTTTATCCAAGTTTTTTGTAATGATCTTCATTTGTAAGTGCCGCTTGGCGTTTATCAATACAATCTTTTCACTTTTAACAAAAAAAAAGTATGAAAGTCATCTAGTACTATATATACGTCTACTTTGAATTTGAAGATAATTTCCTTTTCAATTTACAAATATTAATTTTGTGTTAAAAAGTTTAAATTTACTGGGTTAGAACCCACACAAATGCCCAAATTTTGAGGTTAGTCCCTAATTCAAAGGCCAAACAAATTTCTAGTTCTCTTTCAAAACATGAAATTGGATTGAGCCTTCTATATATAGGAGGTGTCAAAATAGCAAGAACTTCTTGTATGAATATGTAAATATACCATAAATATGGTGCTATTAGCAAAACCAGGGGATGCCCTGACACCTCCACCCTTGAGTGTGTGCATGTCCGCGTGCCTAAGTGTTCGCTCCTAAAGGTATTTAGTTTTTCTATATAGCGTTGGAGTAGGGATCGTGAGAGCGAAGGATTCTCGCGAAGGAGAGCGTCAACATTTAGAAACGTTATGCATGCGGCATAAAATTCGAAGCTATAGTTGGCCCACATAGTTATGTAAATTGCGATAACAAACCGACCATAGATGTCACGTAAGCAAAGATTAAGAATCTCACATGTGATTCCTTGTGTGACTGAAGTAGGACACACCAGGATTTCAATGGACAATCTAACTTGTTTGAGTTTTTGTATTATTTGTAGATCTAACACTATACAAATTTTTTTTACGATGGGTCTCATTTCTCTAAATTATTCAGCATTCTTAAGATACCGTCATATGATGTCATATGCTAGTCCAGCACCATATACATTTGGGGTTCATATAAAACTACCCTACCACCACCACCACCACCACATGGCAGTGCCCGAGAATCTTGATTGCGCAAGTGATGCCGTAATGTACAAGTAGCCAATAATTAAGTCAATGTTTATGGGATCTATGGGTGTAGAAACTTTATATCCATCTCAAAACCAATTGGCAATGAGTGGAGAGGTCCCAGATGTTATTAAGTGATCACTCATTCCACACTCAAGCAATGTGGGACTCTACTTTCTTAACATCCCCCCTCACGTGCAGCCGCGTTTGAGGTCTGTCACGTGTGGCCACTTTTGGGTCCTATCATCGTGCAGCCTTTTTGCTGGTCTGTCATCGTGGGGTGTGGATTGTAAATTTTTAAAATGTGGGGTGGAATGGGCCCCGCTCTGATACCATGTAGAAACTTTATATCCATCTCAAAACCAATTGGCAATGAGTGGAGAGGTCCCAGATGTTATTAAGTGATCACCCATTCCACACTCAAGCAATGTGGGACTCTACTTTCTTAACAATGGGCAGCCTAAAAATGTAGGACACCCACAAGACTAACCAACTAATTTGATTCACCAATAATGGGAACCAAAAAGATTCTCGGACCTTTAAATAACCGAACTGAAGGACTAGAACAATCAATCAGAACCGTTGAAGATTTGAATCTTAAATTATTCCTCCTATAATTCGCCTAAACCACGTAAACTATAAGATTCTTGTATGTTCCCATTCCAAAGGGTTTGACCGGTCAAACATAAAAAAACAAGTACACGTTTGCCCTCCGTTATATGGGTTCCATATTCGTATCTCACGGAGGCCAAACATTTCAACTTCTGGAACCACCGGAAGATTTACCTAATTGTTAACTTCAGTATCTCGATCGGAACTAATCGAGACGCGTGCAAGCTAGACTGGACGTACGATTTTAAAAAATTAGATTCATACATGTGTATTCCCATCATGCACGTTCAGAATTCGCATGAGGTGGAAATTTCCATGTAGTTCTTTTCTTTTTCTTTTCTTTAACACTTTTTTAGGTGCTTCTTATTCTCTAGAGAGATACGAATATCGATACAACTTGGGTTTACGGCCAAAGAAATTCATTTCTGAACACTTTACGGTCAAAACAGGAAAAGGCACTGGAAGATTCTCTCAGACTAATTAATGGTGTTTGGTTAGCTTGGAAAAAAAAAGGGAAGAAAGTGCAATTTAACTATTAGTAAAGAAAGACTTGTTCTTCATGAATCTAAAAAGCTGATTCCGTTTTCCTTGCCTTGATCAACGCTCCAAAGCCCATTGTTTTATATTGAGATCAACATTTTCCCCGATGAGCAATGGTACGGGCACAGACGCCATTGCCCAGATCTAACGCAGATGTGTCTTGAACCATTCGATCTGCATAGATCTCGCGCGGAGAATACGTTAGATAGTAATGATTCTCTCTCTCTTTACCACGCATGACTCATGTGACATAAAACGAGACTCGACAAGATTACTTTCGCAATCTAATCCGCTCATTTGTGGACCACATGTTATAACAATTTTCTATGCAAAAAGTCAGATTCATCGGACAACAAAATCTTGGTCAAATCATATATGTCTGCAGAAAAGAGGACGCTCAAAACTCTAACCGCTCCTTACTCTTAGAAAAATATATATGGTCCGTCCAAATAGATATTACGCATCCAATTAATTAACGTAATTTTAGACTCAACGTTATACATGTCAAAGCCCCAACCAATAATCCACTCAAATCGTCAATGGAATTCTTGTGAATCTCATTATGTGTCATATGAGAGATCGTCGCATACACATTTTATTGCTGGGATGACCACATTTATGAGTAGTACACTTCATGTGTAGTACACAATGCGGTACATTTATGGACTTCTGTTCGAAAATAAAATGAAGTTATGTATCGATAATCTCGGGTTGTGAGAGACTGTCGAATAATGATATCGGCATACAAATAAAATAAAATAGTGTTTCAAAATTAGCATTTTCAGTTTACCGTTGCAATATTTTTCGCAAAGGAAAATAAGTACTTCATGGAGTTGTTGAGCGCACTTGGTTTTGCAGGTAAATAAATAAAAATCCGCGTCACATAAATTTCGTTCGCAAAAACAAATTTTGTTCCACAATCCCAATGCGAAATTTATTTCTGCATCACATGGGATCTGTTTTTTTTTTTCCTTTGATCCGTCACATGGGATCTGTTTGGCACTTCAGTCAAAGACTTGAAAGCCCTACTTGGGAATTTGAAGTTTGGGCTATAGCTCAATAATAATGATATTTTCATTGAATTTGAAGTTTGGCAATAAAAAAAATTGGTATCATCCACGTAAGATAATGAAGAAACTCATCCCGCATCTAATCGGCCCTTTATAGAGATATTAGAGCCTTATGGTATCTCATACACATTCAAACGATTGACTAAGCGAATAAAGAATTCTGTCGTACTCCATGCAGTTATTATTGTTGATCCCGAGTAGCTTATCCAAAGGTTCTGGGTAAAATTTGATTGAACAGAAGCAGAGACATTTCATTTTATCCAATTCCAGCGGCTATAACAACTTTATCACTTCGCTCGGGTTCATATTGCACGAAGTGGACGACACATTTTTGTATTACTACTAGTATATATGAGAAGCTCTACGGCACCCACGACTCCCAGTAGTAAGTTGTCAGTATATCGCGCGTAACAAATCCTTATTAAGTAATGATCAAAATTCGAGGGGACCAACTTCCAGGCCAGACGTCTCCCTGACCTGATAATTAGGCAATACATGTGCTCAACACAAAAAATAAATATTGAGAAAGTAGGAGAGAGAATATTCTTACTTGGTGGCCAAGTTCAAGAGCACGGTGGCCGAGGGGTCAACTTATGGAAGATTTGAGAACTCTCTCTCTCTCTCTCTCTCTCTCTCTCTCTTCTTGGAGTTGTGAACCATGCTATATGTCGGTCAGCTGAATGACATTCTCAGATGCGTTGGACCCTCCTGGTTTTTTTTTTTTTTTGGCCAATCTTAGGGGTGTGCACGGACGGAACAGGAACAGAATTTGTTTGCCCCCAAGTCCAATTTGGGATCAATTCCTCTCTATTTCCCATCCCTCCCATACCCGTCCATACTCTCACTTTTGCGTTCATCCAATCTAAAACTGTTATTCGAGCCGTTCACTTTCGTGTAGAATACGCAAGGGACTATAATTCTACAAACTATAAGTAGGATTAATACCACAAACACGTTGCAATATTCGTTTACCGGGAAAATACCTTTAGTTTTGGGGAAAGTGGCTGGCACATTTAGTAAGAATCTTTCTTTCTTTTTCTTTTTTTTTAGGAATATTGTACTACATGTTACGATCTCATATTGATTGATATCCGACAAACATAATTTTTCCAACAAAATGACCAAATGGACCGTACGTGATATTCTAACGCATCAATACTTACCGGAAAAGAAGAAGCTATTCGTGTTCCCAAGGGTACGTTAATCCACTTGTTAATACCAAATGGACCATAAGCTATTTGAGACACTCTTACGTGGTATTCTAATGCCTTTCAACATTTTACATTTCTACAAAGTCTACATACTTCTACAGGTTCTAAAAAAACGAATAACGAATATTAGAATACTATGTGGCGGTGATTAGGAGCACCATGTAACTTTTCCTATAATCTCAATTGGTTGGATTAGCGGTTAAGGCCTAATACTTAGAGGTTTGCTCTCTCCTAATTAAGTTCTCAAATTTAAAACATAAGTCCTTTGGGGTCATTCTATATGAGCCATTTGCTCAAACTTTAATTGGAATCTTCGAGACCTCTGCGAGTGGTTAGTAGTATTTTAATTCTTCATAATTATTAGTCAAAATATGCGTAAATTAAGCTGAATAACCGAGGAATAATAATTCTCCAAAATTATTAATCGAGATATGCGTAAGCAGAGCCGAACAACCGAGGAGTAGTTAGCTTTTCCTTCTTTTCGGCTGCTGACAGGACACTTCGCTAGTCAATTCATTCGCGCGTGCAGGACTTTGTTTTGGGGTGTCGACGGCCCACAGTGTGAAGCGTGGGTTGACCGCTACTGGCCCACTTGCCAAGTGGGCCGTGTTGCATGTTTTGTCTTTGTCTTGTACTCTTGTTCCCTTTGGTCAGATTTTATGCTATATTCTAATTCCCTACAGCAATTTTACTATCCAACATGTTTGCGATAATTACGGATACAGATTTTAAATTGTAGCTTCAAATTATGCTGTAGATTTTAGATTTCGGATTTTTGTAGAAGTTGAGAACCTGTTTGTTGCAGCTGCCAGATTTTGAAAATTTGTGTTGCTGAATGGCCCTGTTCGATTTGAATTTTGAGGGAAGTTTTTGAAAGTAATGAATAGAGAGAGATAGATAGATAGAGAAAATGTCTTGGAGACTGTGCCTAGGAGTTTTGCGAGAATTACTCAAAACTAGCTATTGATTTTGGGAATGAAATTCATTTTTAACATTTCAAAATTCATATGATTCGAGAATACGTTATCTAGAATTTTTGGCAAAAACAATTAACTGATTTTCAAAAGTTAGAATCTCAAAATTTGCTGAAGAAATTCCTGCAAACACGCACTAAACTGATTGATTGAAGTCTATCAAAAAGACACTTGCATCAAATCTAGGCTAGTGATATTTGTGAGTCGGCCGCCGGGTTACCCATTTACCCAGAACGAGGCGCCACCCCATCAGGTTGGCGGAGACGGCCGTGTTAAAACGCACTCTTTACCCAACAAATCCACTTTGGAGTTGACTTATTCACTCAGCCAAAATCGTCGAAACTGGCATATGTATATTTCAAGAATGAAATGAGATCACAGTGAGCCCATTTCCTCCGCATCATTTAAAAGCTTTATATTAAAATTCTCAGTACGTAAACCCTTCTATAAAAATAAATTTAACTTGATATATATAGATAATTTTCTCGACATACTGCATTTATCTTAAGAGAAATGGACAATCAGAATTTTGACGTTCCATTTAAATTTTGGCCCTTTGTTTTATCGAGACAAATATAATTCGGTTATCGATTTACCATTGTTCGATTGATCAGAAACTTTTTCCTACGAATGATATGCAATTCATAGCCTTTAGAGGAAAATTGAAGTTCTCCACATAAGAAAAGATCATACAAAACTATTCGAGTTCTTGAAAAAGTAGAAGCGCGTTGTGATCAATCTTCACTAGGTTGGGATCATGAAGTAGGAATTCTTTAAAAGAACTATCCAAATCATTAGCCATTCCAACGTGGAGCGATTTTTCCCAAAATTGCAGTATTTTTTTACTAATTTTTTAAAAAACAAATATGCTATGATCAACTGACTATATCATCCACCTGAATGATGGGGAAAAAAAAAAACCAATTAGATACCCTACAAGAATAAAGCCAAATCTTTTGTTTGAAAGCAATGGTGATTATTAGGTAGGAGTATGATTATAGTTAGGCACTAATCTACACCGATCAAAAAGTTTTTGGGTGCCGATAGGATACCACACACGTGGTATTGCGTCAACGATCCAGACTATCATCGTTGACTGATACCGCCACGTGGCATCCGCTCGTGCCCAAAAGTTTCCCAGTCTACACGTAATGACCAGGAAGTAGGAGTACTATTGAATTCATGACTGCAAAAATTACCCACTCTCTTCTTTTGATCATGATGGGATTATGGTGATGGGTGGACCTATTATTGAGCTTTATTTGAATTTGAAAGAGATTGGTCAAATTGATTTTTCTTGTCCTTTTTTCTTGTATAGAATTAAAAATACAAAAATGCACCATTATTTATATTTTTACCTTTTTCAGAGACAACTATTCCGACAAAAATAAGGGGTTAAATGTAGCACTTCGATTAAGCAAATGTGCAGAAAATTTGTTGGGAATTTTTCCGCATCCTTAGTTTCGGCAAGCACACCAAACCTACGATTTGTTGAAATATACTTACGTGGCAGGGTTAAGGTTATTTGACAATTTAACTAAGGTGATGTTTGATAAAACTTGAAACTAAAAGGGGAAGCGAAAAAATCAAATAATGAAAGTTAAATGCTGGAATTTTTTGAACTGAAAAGCTTTTTAATAAACACATTAATTAAGCACTGAATTAAAACAAATGATGAATTAGTTTTACTTTCATTAGTTATAGTGATTCTGTTTTTTATTTTACTAATGGTCGATCACCATGTATTTTTAGTAGTGGTGTTGTGATTACTGATTGTGGTGGCAGTGGTGGTGAAGTGGTTGTGGTGATGGAGTGGTGGCATTGTGGTGGGAGTGGTGGTGATGGTAGTAGTGGTAGTGGTGGCCCTGGAGGCGGAGTGTTGGTGGTAGTGGCAATGGCGGTGGAAGCGATGGTGGTGGTGATAGTGGTGAAGTGGTGGAGGGATGGTGGTGGTATCCATAGTAGCAGTGGTGTTAGAGGTGGTCAGAGTGATGGTGGTGGTGACGACAACGATAGTGACGCGCGGTGGTCCAGATGCAGTGGCAGAGGGCGAAATGATTGAATATCACTTTGTGTAGAAATTAGTGCTGTGTGTTTTACTAAATTGCTTGTGTGAAACGAAACGAAACCCAATTATTCATATGGTGGGTTAGGTCAATTCAACTCAACTCAGGTCATTTTCAGTCAAAACCAGCCAAACAAAAAGTGCTAATACCCCTCCAATACCTTACATGATGTTGAGTACTTCGCGTGCCGACCTCAAAAAGGGTTGGCTAGGTAGTTAAGACACGAGACTTAGATATTTCGTCCCCTCTTAAATCTTAATACCTTCGAAGCCTTCTAGGCAGTGTCAGCCCAAGGTGCTTCCTTTTTAGGCCTTTAAAATTTGACAAATTTTCGGAGCCTTCTTATATAATTTTGCACTTATTATATACATACATTACGGGATACTAGACCCAACCTCTAACTCACAAGCTGCAAACAAGCCGAGTCGAGCTTTGTCAAACTTAAGCTCGGCTCGAGCCTTAACAAGTCAAACCCTCAACGAGCCGAGCTTAGTCATTTACTAAACGAGTCTCTTTAATCAAACCAAGCCTCCCTTAATGAGCTGAGCTTCTTTTGAACAAACGAACCGAAAACTTGAACTTGGCTCATTTAGTTAATGAGCCCAACCGATCATGATTTGCTATGTTCATTTGTAGCCCTCCTCAAAATAAGGTTGAATAGAATATCCATCCTCTCACTTGAAGATGCTAAATTTGTACTTTATGCTATTAAAAATTGTGAGAATACTAGAGTATTTGTTTTTGGAAATTTGATTTACCTGTTGTAGGTTTTGTTCGTGAAAACTTGAAACATCGTTCGTATTTAATTTTTTGCTTTACACTCTCGAAAAGTCTGGACCGGCCCTTCCGTATTAAGCAGTATTTCGCGTGCTAGCTAGATATCTCATGGAAGTGCTAGAAGTACTCCGAAAGAAAATGACATCCGCAATGAACATTTAAGTAACCGAAATAACTGCCGAGGCCCTTGCGGTGAGAGCGAAACATCTCGCCGTCGTTGCAGCGTCATGGGTGACGGGGTTAATTTCACTTTCTCTTTTAAGGTGGCTCCACCACCACCACCACCACCAAAGCCATGTTGATACAAATGGATATGACTCAGACGAAAACAACCTCCCGCCCTTTGGCTGTGTGATCCTCCATCACCCACATTCCCAAGTACTACATATATCTGGATGGATGTCCCCTACTCTCTTTTTTTTCTAAGCAAAAAGAATTTATTAATCTTTATAAAGGATTACAATGATTAAAAGGATCAAGCGCACACCAGTAAAAAGTCACCCGAGACCTAAAGGCAGGCAAGACACCAACCGAAAACAGCCAAAAACCAAAAACAACCAAGAAATCCTCTCTTGCTTTTGATCTTACATCTTACTAACTAGTACTAGTATTTTGGAGTGAATGAGCTATAGAGATTGAAGGTTTGCCTCCAAGGCTTCAAGGTTTTAAATATTGGCCGTTACGCTTAATTTGTATTGGTTTTCATCTACGTTCTGATCCTGTTACACCCCGCTATACTAGTGAGATGAAAAACCATATGTGCATTGGGTGAATTTTGTTATGTATCAGTCTGTTTCAATCCACGGAATGGTCTACGGCCGTATGTTACGACTGATACTTGAGCTTTTACAAGTTATTCAGGAATTTTTGTTTTGTCAAAAATGATTTTTAAAAGTTCACGAACGGTATAAACAATTTTTGTTAGGTGTCGTTCAATATTCCCGATATCATTATGCCGCAACCATTGTCATTACGTGTCTCGATACCGTTATTTAAAACTTTGGACTTGAGTGCGTTAAATCTTTTGTTGCAGAAATTCATTCGCATTTTTAATCACCAACAATTGATCAAATTCCCCACATTACTCTGCATCTTTTTTTGATCGGCAAAAGATGAAGATTTATTAAAAATGGGGAAAGGGAGAGGGAATCCAACAAAAAGTTGGAAAAAACACCTCAAGGGCAAAGCCCAAAACATCCAAACGTCTACAAGGGTCCAAAAACAGATAACCAAGACAACACAACCCAGCACCCAAATAGAACAGGAGAAAGCCCAAAACACCTATACCCGGTCCAACCAATGTAGGATTTTAAGATTGGGCGGGCGAACATTAGATAAATTTTTGAATTCCATATCAGGCCTTAGTACTATAGGTCCCACTAGATGAACAATAATATGAACCAAATTAAGTAATTCTAAAAATTAAAAAAAAAAAAACCTTCTTTTAGCAATTGTTAATATCGGTAACGTATATCCTTTTTCCTCTGTGGATGATTTTGCGTGGATTTGATGCTTTCTATGGATCGAATTCCTAATGTTTTTGAAATGTGAATTCCTTATGTTTTTGGATATGTAGATGATTTTGCACGGATTTGATGCTTCGATGGATGTGTTCTTTTTCATGATCTCATGCTTAGCCGTACCTTTTGTGGCTAGTGTGTTAGACCTCTTAATATCTCGATATATCTTTTATCGAGTTATCTATACCAACCACCTTACTTGACAAGACCAGTTCGTTCATGGATCCTCAACAGATTCCAACTATATGGACAAAATATTTTGCTTTCAGCCAGAAAACTCATGTGGTATGAACCCTAATCTACAAACAATTCAAAGTGGGTGGTGCACTTTATTAAAGTGAGTAATACAAACAAAATTTCCATTTGGCCAAATGGGGTTTGTTTGATTGTTTTAAGAAAATATCCAAACCCTAAAATGTGATAAAAACTCCAATACGCTAACATGCAACTTAATTATATATTTTTCAATTTAAAAAAAAAGGTGATGAAAATTAATTATTTAAGAATAGCGTAGTCCTTATCTACCCATATCAAATCACTTGGCCACACATGAATGATTCAATAATCATTGTGAAAACCAGTATCCTAAGTGTGTGGATTAACACTATAAAAGGAAATACTTGGGCTGCTATCGAGTCGAATAGATAATTATAAATCATTACATATGATATCAGAACCAATCGTGATCTTCTACGTGTATAGATGTAGGGGCCATGCGGTAGTGTGACATGTATCTAAATAGGTTGCTCTATGGTGGCATACGATCCATTGTTTCAGATTGGCCAACCAACTAGAAAAGGAAACTGAGTCATGTAACGAGTGTGTTGCGTATTTGAGTGTAGGAATTGGTGACTTCCATCATGCTCACAAATTAGAAATATTGTGAATTCTGTGTCTCGGAATTATTCGAGTTTGCGCATAATCTGACAGACACACCCGATTACCGAAAATCATAGAAAGCCAAACTACAGGTAAATAGGGCACTTGGGTTATTCCACCCAAAAAAAAATACTATCCGTATCATCTAGATCCCTAAATTTTTGGGGTCGGCAGATCAATCAAATATTCAAAAATGCTGGAACCATATCTGAAGTTCAAAGTGTAATAAGCTTCCATGTGTGTGTGTTCCCTTTTTATCCTCACCTGTGTTTGAAGATTTAAAGGGAAAGTTATCACATTTACAAAAAGCCAAGATAAAAACTTTTCTTATCCTCTTTCCTTTTTTTCCCCCTCTCTCTTTTTAGCTAATCTAGGGATGCTACCGAGCGGCATTCCCGCACCGCGATGTCAAGCAGTCGATTCGGCCGTTTATCTCGGCACAGATAGCTCGTATTGAATATGCGCACATATAAATCTGAACCATACATTACTCAACAAAGATTTCAGCCGTCAATCATCGGGATGAACGACCGGATCGGCCGCCCTGCACCCGCTTTGCAGGGGTGCTTTTCAGCATCCTCACTCCCCTTTTTAGCAATCCTTTTATGGGGCATATTTTTCGATCGACCATTTCCAACTGAAACAGTTGGTGATGTGAAGTATTGGGGGCCTTCCTACTAGAGTCCAGCTCAGCTTCATGGGCTTACACGTTGTAATGATTAAAAAGATTAATCCGATTTAGTTAGAATATTCACTTTAAATCATTCACTCTGTGCTTTTTAATGTAGAAAATCCAACCTTAATGGGTATTAAAAAGTTTTAAAAAATCATGATTTGATTTGATCCCACCTTAGAAAGGCTAGAATAAAAAGATCGTAAAAGCATTTCTTGTGCCTTTTTCTCTCTTTTCGTCGCGTGTAATTACAAAAAAAGAAAATACGATTTTCTTTCCGTCATTTACTTTTAAGATTCAAATATCGACTGTAAACTGATGTAAAGATTAAAAAAAAAAAATTGTGTGGTAGGGTTGACGGAGTAATAATTATTTGTGGTTATTGATAATTTAAAATAATACTACAAAAGAAATATTTGTTATTGGGGGTCGGATTGTAGGTGCCACATCTCTCGAACAATAGGGTTTAAAAGATGGCTAAGTAGTGTTGAAGACTGTTGAATTTTTTCCCGCATCGTACATCTAAACCACCCAAGCTTGATTAATATATTCAAGAGGTTAATCAACTTATTGTCAATTGGCTTTACGTTGGAACCTTACAAAAAAATCTAACATAGTATTAGGGCTCTGTTTAATTTGTGTGGCCTCACGTCACGTGATCGAGTCTCCGCCACCCGAGTCAAATCTCTCGATCTCCTCAATTCGGACCTCCACGTGCATCTGGGCGCTGCAGGTGAGTCGTGAGGGGGAGTTTAGACTTTAGACTTTATATCACATCGTTCATCTAAACTACCCAAACTAATTGGGAAAGTCTACAATACACACCTCTTAAAAGGGTATACCATATGCACCTATTTTATAGTCCATTCATAACATTTTAGCATATTTCGTAACTTTTGTTTTGGAATTCATAACTTTTCAATAGTACAATTCGTAACATTTTCATCATGATTCATAACATTTTGGTGTATATCGTAACCTTTATACGATTCGTAACTTTTTAGCAATACGATTCGTAACATTTTCTCTATAATTCATAACATTTTGGGGGGTGCATATGATACACACCCAAATAAGGGGTGTGTATTGTAGCCTTTCCCTAATTAATATATCCTAGAAGCTATCCACATATTGTCAATTAGTTTTAAGTTGGAACCATCCAAGAAATCTAATAAAGACAATGCTCTCTCATGAATATGTGGGGTAGCTATCTCCATATACATTTCGGCCCCATTCTGCTAAGGGAAATAAAGTAACTTATTTTTTAAATTAAATGTGATGTATTGTGAGAAAATGATATATCTCGTAAAACGAAAATAAGTATTTAAAAAATAAGAATCTTAGCAGAACGTTGGAGTCTAATATGCACCAACAATGAATAGCGTTTAAAAGAACAACGAGGGCAAATAATTGGTGACGTTACGCACATGGATCAATTAATCATTGATGGATTTGGTATTGGATATTTGTGATACCTTTTTGATAGAATTGACTAGCTAGTTTTAAGAACTAATTTCTCAATTAGGTCCCTTTAGAGGTATTTTGTGGTGGGGAATTAGTTGGCTTCGGTTACACAATTTTGGTTTGGGATTAAGACATTGTGAAAAAGGTTTGGACTAATAAGTTTGACAATGAGCAAAGTTGAGACATTGATTTCCATTGCATTTGGTGAGAACTAAAGTTTAGGTCCTCTTTGGTCTGTTACATTGGAATTTGCTAGGTTTTTCCATGATCAGTTGAAGGTGTAGACCGAAAAATGCCCCGCGCATAGGTTCGGTTTGTTTGTCATTGGGGCAACCAATTCACCTTGTGCCCAGGGATGGAACTAGGATTTCATAAGTGCGGGAGTCAAATTATGAACAACAAGACTTTGAAATTTCAAGATTCGGGAATCTAATGGTTTGGCTTGTTTAGGTTTTGAGGGAGGTTTTTTGGATAATGAGTGGAAAAAAATAGAAAAAAAATGAGATTAATTAAAAAAGAAAAAACTTATAGGAGATCGTGTGCTGAAAGAAATTGGGTTTTGGGATCCAAAACGAACGCATTCTAGGTGTTCTAAACAAACAAAAAAATAACTAATTTTAATATTAAAAATTGGAAAAGAAATCCCCGAAACAACGTTGGGGCCGTAGCCCCCGTACGCCCATACATGGATTCAACTCTTCTTGTGCCTCATTCCTTCGGTTGAGTGTTCTTTGGGCATCGATCAATCTATCACAGGTCGCTCTGTCATTGTCTGATCACACTCGAAATTATATATCTACTAGATTTGGGGGTAAATGTTGCAAAACATCGAATTTATTGATTACTAATTGAACTACATGAAATTTGATTATATAGGCCAAAAAATTAATTTACAAAAGAACAGTACAAAAACAATTTTGGGTTCTGGATTGTTGGTGAAGTGATAGGTGTATTTCGAAATTTCAAGGGCCAAGATAAGAATAAAAACTAGAAATTGTTTATGAAAAATTAAATAATACCACATATGCTTTCTTTACATAAAAATTAAACATTATTACTAAAAAACATTAGACATTTCTGGTACCCACTTGAAAACCCCATTTCGATTGGTAGTCACCCTTTTCTTTTTTCTTTTTTATCCGGATTGGCAGTCACCTCAAAACACTCTTTTTTAACATAAATAGTAATTCATTTATACTTGAACGTTGAAATAAAATGATTGATTGAATTAAGGCCATGACACGACTCAAGAGTGGGTTCAACTTACTAATTTAAAAAAAAAAAAAAGGTCTCCACGGCTTCACAACAGGGAACTAGCAACCCAACTATATAGATTGGCACACTCTCACGGCCCTCAATCATGTGTCAAACATGATGATTGTGTCTGTGTGTCATAATTCTTTGTGCTTATTGATAATTTAATAATATTCCAATAGAATTTGTTACTTCCTTTTTTTTTTTTCTAAGCAAAAAGATTTTACTTTGCACACATGGATTGGATTTTTGAATAGGTGCAAGTGGAGAAAGAGTTTTTCCTTTGATATTTGATGATTGTTTATACCTTTTGGTAATTCATGAGCCACACATTTTACGTATACCTCAACCAATCTTTAGATGACCGATCTCACCGTCCATTAACGGGACGCCAAATTAAAGTTGGGATAAAAATCCGTATGAACTGGTCCTATTAGTGTTGATAGCACGAACTGGATTTTGAAACCTGAGACTTGATAGGACCCATGTGAACCCCTAGTTTCCATAGTTTACCACTAGACTACTATCCATGGGTCACTTTTTGTAGAATTGATGAGTGTCAAAGACGAATCTCTCAATTAGGTCCTTTGAAAGGTACTTTGTGGTGGGGGATGAGTTAGCTTTGCTTACACAACTTGGGTTTGGGATTACGACACTCTAAAAAGTAATCGACTTCAAAGTGTGGGATTAAGGAAAGTTGAGACAAGGATTTCCATCAAAATCTTAGCTACAAGCTGGGCTCACGGGCTGCACCGCTTTCGCTGTCCTATAGTCATCAACTCGTTTCTTGACAGATCCGATCGGGTGTTCATAATCTAAAGTAAAAGGATTCGAAACTTTGCATGTTTGCATGTGGTGTGAGCTAAAATTTTAGCTACTCATTAAAATTCTAGTGTTTTCCATGATTGGTTTATTGTGTAAAACACATTTTGAGGGTGAATAATGAAATGGGGGACCCTGCTGCAGTTCGGTCAAGATGAAATTTAAGTCGTCCATTGCCAAGCATGAACGGTTCAGATGGGGCCAACACCCATATTGTCCCCTAAGGGAATGCAAAACGTCAAAATCTTTTATGCAATTAAGTACATGTAATTAATTTCATTTTAGATTGCTAACCAAAAATTTGTTATCTAGCTAGTGAGAAAAAGTTAAAACGGCTTCAAATTGGCATCATTATTAATTGATGAAGTCATTATATACTTTGTGAAGAGCGCCCAAGTTAAAGAGTATAAGTATCATAAAAGATAATCTTATGCTTCTTTCTTTGTTTTGGTCACTGTATTTTAGGTGATGCAAAGATCACCACCAATTCGCCAAATAGTTCACGAAAGCAAAAAGAAGTTGTAAATTTGTAATAAAAAAAAATTGAAAAAAAAAAAAAACCTTTTACTAATCTTTGGAAAAGACTTCTTACAAAGACTAAGAAGTTGTAATTTTTGTCGTGCCGGATGACCTGAGAATAGATAGATATACAAAAACGGGCAGAAGAAATTGCACGAAAATGCTAACGAATATTAGTCGAAATTCAAATTGGTAGAGAGGAGATCGATCATCTCCAGAATAAAACTACGAAACATATATGTTACTACATTGCATTGTAAGTTTCTCTCTGTCTCTTTTCTGCGTACATAGTGTTGTTCATGTTGTTCAGACATGATTTTACCAACGTGGGGGACGGTGAAAAAAATACTAGAAAAAACTCGTTCATATAACTATGTAAGTAAATTTCCGACCTACCAAAAAAAAAAAAAAACTATGTAAGTAGGTACAAGTGGGGACAATTGACCGAGCGAATTGTTTGCGTATTGTTTCTCATATGTGGTTTTTCCAAAAATAAAAATAAAAATTATTTATGAATTGCAACCGAAAGGTTTTCTAAACTGTATCTCTTCACCGAATTCGTAGTTTCTCTTAGATTGTTCCCTCGTTGAAAGGTAGCAAAATCGCCGGACCCTTTAGTTAGGTTTAAGTCTGACGAGAGCAATATTCCACGACCTGCAATTCGTTTATTTTCAAACCGACCCATTTACTATCTATTATTCGATTGACTAATCCTCAATTATAAGAGAAAATTTTGTCATGTTTTTCAATAAAGTTTGTTCCCACAAAACAAAAATTCTGATTTTGCCCCTAAAAACACGGATACCCATCAGAGAAAAGGTTTTCTAAACTGTATCTCTTCACCGAATTCTTAGTTTCTCTTAGATTGTTCCCTCGCTGAAAGGTAGCAAAATCGTCGGACCCTTTAGTTAGGTTTAAGTCTAACGAGAGCAATATTCCACAACCCACAATTCGTTTATTTTCAAACTGACCCATTTACTATCTATTATTCGATTGACTAATCCTCAATTATAAGAGAAAAAATTTTGCCATGTTTTTCAATAAAGTTTGTTCCCACAGAACGAAAATTCTGATTCTGCCCCTAAAAACACGGATACCCATCAGAGAAAAGGTTTTCTAAACTGTATCTCTTCACCGAATTCGTAGTTTCTCTTAGATTGTTCCCTTGTTGAAAGGTAGCAAAATCGCCGGACCCTTTAGTTAGGTTTAAGTCTGACAAGAGCAATATTCCACGACCCACAATTCGTTTATTTTCAAACCGACCCATTTACTATCTATTATTCGATTGACTAATCCTCAATTGTAAGAGAAAAAATTTTGCCATGTTTTTCAATAAAGTTTGTTCCCACAGAACGAAAATTTTGGTTCTACCCCTAAAAACACGGATACCCATCAGAGAAAAGAACTCCCCCCAATGACTAGTCACCTCAAAAACACATCTTCAACATAAATAGGACAAAACCCTCTTTTCACCGTCCCCACGCTGAAATCTTATTTTCTCTCCCGTTGTGGGGGCTTCCCTCACCCCTACATGGGTGTTTTGTTGGTCAGGTATCTGGTGTTGCGCTAATTGGAGATATGCTCCATCTGTTTTGCGCATTTGATTGTGTGAGGTCCTGAATGTTCTGCGTGGTGTTTAGGTCTCCTTTGTGGTAGCTATATCCCCTCTCTTGGGATGGCTTCCCGTTCTATATATTTTCTTCGTTATTATCAATGAAGTATTTTATCATTTGACCAAAAAGAAAAACTTTCTTTGAACCAGCAACCTCATGTCCCATATCACAGAGAGAGAGAGAGAGAGAGAGAGAGAGAGAGAGAGAGAGAGAGAGAGAGAGAGAGAGAGAGAGAGAGAGATGCTAGTATGAGGGGCCTCCCTTTCACGTGGTACATGAACATGAACAAGTATATAGGACAAGGGGGGATTCATGACAAGCAGCATGGGTTCTCCACAAAAGAAGAAACCCTGAAAGCAAAAAAAGTGTACTCAATTATAGTGGTAGTTAGGGTTCCAAGTACAAGACCTAGCTAGCTTAGCTTGCTTCCATTATCAAAAGGTGCACTGTGATGTTCGATCCAGATGCAAAACAAAACAAATTGAATTCAAAATGCTCTCCAAGGTGCACTGTGATTCCCAAGTACAATGGCATGCACCAACTAGCTAGCTCTCTTATGAGAACAGCTTTGAAAGTTTTAATGGAATCCCATCAAGAATGTATAGTAGTAGTGGTAGATGTCACATTTTTATACCAAAAGAATTTCAAAGGACGAACACCTACATTAATTGAATGAAGCATTAGTTCTCCATGACCTAGATGTCCTCCGGCAACCACGCGAATCTCTGTGTCATGTCCCAAACCTACTCTTCGCCAGAGATTTTTGTTCTCCGTATCTTACGGGTTGTTGTGCCTTTCATACGGGTCTTGGCCTGAGTTCGGAAATGTGACTCAAACCATTTATTCTAGGTAGACCTCGAGACGTAGAACTATTTTGCAAAAACTCAATTTGATCAGACATTGGCCATGTTTTCCTTGAATAAATGAACATGCAAATACAATTTGAAAAAATACACAGTATGATAATTTGATTCGATCATTAATCCACACATATGTCCGATCACCTTGAGATTTTGCAAGGTTGTTCTACGAATCGATCTCTATGAAGTGAAGGGTTTGAATCTCAATTTTGGTCCAAGGACAAGGCCTGTTTGTTGAGCACAACAGGTTGTTGTGTCCCATTTATCTCAAATTGCCTCTCTTGCTACACCCTCTTAATTAAGCACACATAATCCAGTTAAAATGAAATATTTCATATGAGATTATTAATTACCAACTCATCTAAGATTAAGCTTTTAGATGAGTTGATGGTCTAGGCAATTGTAAATAGGCTCCTACGGCTAGGGTTTTGGCTTGGGGGGGGGGGGGGGGGGGGGGGGGGGGGCTCCTCGTCCTCCCCCCAGGCGCTTTCTCCTCTACCTCTCCGATCCCCGATCTGCGGCATCTCTCTTTTCCTCCCTCTTTTAGCCGCTGCTATCTCTGGCTTCGGTTCTCTTCTGTCTCCCTTGCTTCTTCCGTCAGTTCTATCACTTGGGTGCTCCGATTCTGGGCTTAACAGCTAAGGGGTTGTATTTCAGTGGCACGTGGTGGTGGATCGCTTGGGAATGGTTGGTTTCCACACCGGTTTCGTTGCTAGACGAAATCAAGGATTTGCCTAACGGCGTTTTTTAATTTCCACACTGCTTTTGGTCTGTGCTGCAGTCTTCTCTATTTGTTTTTTTTTTTTTTTTTTTTGCAGATCTATTTTGTCCTTGTTCCGGTTCCGTCGGGTGTTGGGCACGAGCGTGCATCTGGGCTTTGAGTTTTAGACTCTGTGATGGTGGCTGTTGATGGTGGTGGCTTGGGTGTTTGGGCTTGGACGGCAGGTTTTTGCGGATGGTCGGAGTGTTGGTTTGCGCAGGTTCCAGTGGTGGCAAACTGCGGATCGACGGTGGTTGGTTTGTTGATGTGTTTGGGTATTTTCGGAGGGTTAGGGTTTTTGGAGCTGTTTGGTGTTTGGATTTTCAGGTGTTTTGGGCCTAGTCCACTTGTTTGGGTTGAGCTCTTAGGGTGTTATGTTGGTGCCTTACTGATAAGCCCTCAATAGTGTAAATAAATGGGCTTATCGATCCCAATTTTTTCACTCTCACGTGCGTAACTTGCTTTATTTAGATGATATTGCACGGAGGTGGTGTTTTTGTGAGTTTCAGGTAAGAAGGTGGAAATAAGGCGTTTTGAACGCCAAGGAAAGCAACCCGGAAGTATCCAAGTAGCCAAGGTCATGCAGCACCCCGTCACCAAGTCCCAAGGAGTGTTTAAAGAAGTGTCGAAGAGTGTTTGGGACGTCAAAGGGGCCGTTGGAAAGAAGAAAATAATTTGGAAGTTTTCTGCCAGCAATGCACCGGTACCGAGTATCTGTGGTACCTGTACACCTCGGACAGATTTGGCCCAAAACTGCTGTGAAACAAGATCTGTACCAATACCGAGGATTTGCGGTACCGGTACAACCTAGAAAAATCTGCATTTTTGTACCCGACTGCACTTTGACTTGGGGGTATTTTGGACCTTTGTAACCCGACTTTGAGGGCCTATAAATACTTTCTAACCTCATTTTAGTAGGTCATCTTCCAATTTCACTTATCTCTCTACATCCATCCTCTCCCTTGCTCTCACTCTCTCTTTAGTGGAGATTGATTGCTAGGGTTTTAAGACTTTTGTTCTTCATTAAACTTGTAAGTTAACTCATGATCTTTATTAATTTAGTTTTTATTTCCGTTTTTGTGCATGTTTTCGTATCTCTCTTTATTTCCCTTCATGTTTACACCCGTTAAGGGTGAGTAGTGATCAAGGCTTGGTCATGGGGTGATTTCTACCCCATGAGTTGGGTAGTTGAATGGCTTCTCTCATTTCTTGTGCTTAATATGGTTTGTGAATGGATTAAGTTTATTTTTATGTCACAAAACCTAGGGTTGTTAACCTCTTTGATTATGTGTAGGCAAAGACTTGATCTCTTGCCACATATAATGCTTGGAGCAATATCACTCTAGGTGTTTGCCAAAATGCCTCAAAAAACTTGTTGAACTCTAATCTTTGGTCTAAACTTAGGGTTGTTAACTTCTTTGATTGTGTGTATACAAGTCTCCTTGGCACACCCAATGCTTAGAACCATGGCACTCTATGTGTTTGATAAAATGCCTAAATGAGTTCCTTTCCGTTTTCAAACCCCGTTGTATGAGTTAAACTTGATTTTCATGATTAAATCTTCCTAGTGAGATCAAATGACAATGACTCTCACTTGAGTTATCAAAGAGAAGCATTGATCGGCCTAAGTTATGGGCGGAATGAACCCCTAGACCTTGCCACTTTTATTTTCTGTCAAATTTCATTTTCTAGTCTTTTGATAATTAGAATTATCATCACTAAAAAGTTGACCGTCTCAAAGCCGAACTAAAGGTTGAAGGTCCTAACGCTAAAAACCCTTCGTAAATCAAACTTCCGGCCTAGCTCCATTGGCTCCCCGTGGATTTGACTCCCGGACTTTCGGATATTATGCTACAATCGACCTAGCCCTATGCTTGGGGTGCTATTTACTATGGCACACTTTGATCGAGCAAGCACTTGCCAACTTTAGGTGTTTGGATTTTGCCCTGATTTGGACTCAGCCTATGAGTCTTAATCAGCTTCCTCCGTGTGGTTAGGAGAAGAGGGCCATGAATGGTCAGGCCAGTGTATCCTTGATTCTGTTAGCTTTGTACTTCATGTTTTGAGTTAATGAAGCTTATTTTTGCTGTTTAAAAAAAATAAAACAACCTCATATGGTATCAAAGCAGACAATAAATTCTGTGTTTAAACATCACTGCCTATCTAATGTTAAAATATTTACACGTATTTAACCCGCTTATGTAGGAGAGCCTACCTACACGTGAGGGCATGGTGAAGAAGGTATTTATCTTAAAGTTGTCCCTCTCTCTATCAGTTTAAACTTTTAGATAAGTTAGTGATTAACAATCTAATATTTGAAAGTAATGAAGAGTTACATGACTGGAAAGAATCTAGAGAAAGTTCCTATTTCCTCCACGAAGACTCTACAAACTAAAGAGCACATTAGGAGCCCAAATGGTGATCAAATTCTGTGGTCCCCTTAGAAAATCCATTTTGTTCTCTCTTCTTTTTTTTTTTTTAAGAAAAAATCCATTTTGTTCTTCTCATTCTCAATATACTTTAATTTCCTAGTTCTATCATCATCTCTTTCACATGCAGATTTTGGAACGATTCAGTTGGCAACTTCATTTGCAATTGGTTAATTAGTCAATGGCATGTAGTTAGCCGAATAGATCCATATCATATCATCATCTCTTTCACATGCAGATTTTGTTCTTGAATCTTCTCTCTTTTTTCTCTCTCTCCTTTTGACATTGGAGAAGAATAGAAGATAGGTCTTTGTTATTATTAATTACCTAATCTTGTAAACAATGACAAGTTGCACAAGAGACATTCTTGCATGGTTTTTCTAATTTTTTTAGTAATACTTTTTGAAAAGCCAGTATGAGAGTACATTCTTGGTAGAATTAATGCTAAGTACTTTTTCTAGTTTGATTTGTGGTTTAGAATCTCTAATGCCACGCAATGCCGTGTGCCTAAAAGAGAACCAAATCCTGAACTTGGCATGCCTAAGATCATATTCAAAGATATTGGAGAAAAAGAGAGATCGGGTGGGGAGGGAGAATAGCAGCAAGTAAGCTGGTTTTGGGGTTTTTTTTGGTGGTGTCCTAGTGGGGTTGTTGGTTGGGGGGGGGGGGGGGGGGGGGGGGGGGGGGGGGTGGGTGTGGGTTTGGCGGGGGTGTTTTGTTGAGGGGTTTTTCAAGTGTTTTATTTAGGGTGGCTCTTTTGGGTTTGGTCGGCTTTAAGGGCTTAGGTGTTGGTAGGGCCGTAAACGAATCGAGCAACTCGTGAACTCAGCTCGGCTCGTTTAATAAATGAGCCAAGCTCAAACTCAAGTTTTCGGACGAGCCAAGTGGAGCTCAGCTCTTTTGCCAAAAACTCAACTCATTGAGGAGGGCTCGGCTCAATTAAATAGGCTCGTTTAATAAATGGCTATGCTCAGTTGGTGAAGGCTCGAGCCAAGCTCGAACTCAAGTTTTTTGGCTCATTTACAGCCTAGTGTTGGGGGTTTTGGTTGGCATCTTGCCACCCCTTTAATCTCTGTTCTTTTTTTAGACTAATAAAATTCTCTTTTGTTGTTCAAAAAAAAGTAGCAAGTAAGCTGGTAAGTTCAACTCTCACCAAAAAGGAAAAGATCTTGAGGATATATATATATATATATATATATATATATATATATATATATATATATATATCAAGGAATATTAGCATATCGTAGAGTTATTATGAAATAAAGGGGAGTGAAGACTAAAACCACAAAGGATTTATGAGTACAAACCTACAATATTTTTCTGTCCAGATCGAAAATTCTAAATTATAAGAATATTTTGTACGAGTTTATCCTTTTTATGTCGAGATCGATTTTTTTTGGTGAGATTGTTATTTTTTCTTTTATATGTTTGGAAGCAAAATAAATAAATAAAAATTCAAAAATAACAATGATCTATTCTTATTTTATTGGGAAAATTTCACTCAAACCCCTGAGGTATCAGACAATGACAGAAAGTACCCCTCAGTTTTCAAAAATAACAGAAACCTCCCTTATTTTATAGTTTGGGTTTCATTCCGTTAGTTTCCGTTAGTTACGTTAGTTAAATGGACGGAAAATGTACGGAAAATGAAATCTTCAATTTTATTTAGTTCTACACCTATCTTAGGATTCTCATTAAAAGTCCTAGAGTTAAAAATTAATTATGATCATTTAGGATAAAATGATTAAAAAATAAAATCTTCGCACCGATTCAAACGGGATTAAATTTGGAGTATTTAAAATTTTGCTTTTCACTTGATTTTAGAGCTTTCAATGAAGAGCAAATACTTAAGTGCTCCAATTTTCAATCTATTTGAATCGGTGCAAAGATCTTATTTTTTTATTATTTTATCTTAAAGTGCAATAATTAATTTTTTGGTTTCAAATTTTCAATGAGAGCCCTAAGATACTTAAGTGCTCAAATTTTCAATCCGTTTGAATTTGTGCGAAATCGTATTTTTCTGATTATTTTATCCTAAAGGGTCATAATTAATTTTTCGCTTTAGGATTTTCAATGAGAGCTTTAAGAAAATCATAGAACCAAATGAAGAGCAGGTACTTAAGTGCTCCAATTTTTAATCCGTTTGAATCGGTGCAAAGATTTTATTTTTTTAATTATTTTATCCTAAATGATCAGAATTAATTTTTAACTCTAGGATTTTTAATGAGAGCCCTAAGATAGGTGTAGAACTAAATAAAATTGAAGATTTCATTTTCCGTACATTTCCATACATTTTCCGTCCATTTAACTAACGGAAACTAACGGAATGAAACCCAAACTGTAAAATAAGGGAGGTTTCTGTTATTTTTGAAAACTGAGGGGTACTTTCTGTTATTGTGAGATACCTCAGGGGGTCTGAGTGAAATTTGCCCTATTTTATTTCTCAAATATTTCTAGTGCGTTTTCCATGTTGTCTGGTTCGGGCCAAGCCCAATACCTGGTTCTGGCCCAAACTTATGACAAAAGTACGTTATACCATTGGGCCCAATAAAATTCAACCTCGGCCCTTACACTTTCAGATTATTTTATATGGCCCCTAAAACTTGTTTAGAATTGACCCAATACTTTAGAAGTATCAACCGGTGGTGGCTCAATCCCAACCCAATCTGAGAATCCAACAAAAAAAAAAGTACTACTCCATCCATCCCAAAATATTTATCTGGTCCTTAAAATGAGAACCCAAAAGTAATTACTATTGTTCACAAAATTTCAAAAGTTTCTACAATTTATTAGATATCAATGAGTTCTTTTGATTATTAAAAATGATTTAATTTTAAGTCCTCGTTTTGTGAACCAGAGAAATATTTTAGGACATATAGGTAGTACTTTTTTTATAATAAAAAAAAGTTATCTTTAGAGAAAACGAAAGAAAAAGAAGAAGAAATGAAGACATTAACCATATTATCTTTAGCTCTTGAATTATTGGAATAAAAAAATTTAATGGGTAAGGAAAATAAAGTGGACTAAAACAAAGATAAACATCCAACACAAAGTTGAATGAAACCAGACACACCTCAACCAAAGCAAGAAGCACAAGCTAGCACCTAAAACCCTGAGACCTAACAGAAACAACCAAAAGCAGAAACCTTCTTGTTTTTTGGTTTTCCATAACAAATGAGTATGTAACATTCATTTTAAATACATTTTCTTGGCAAATAAAAGTCAGACTTAGTCACACGTTATTTCAGCCTCTTATACCGATCCCCTCATGAGATTGTAAGAAAGAGAAGAATTTTCAAACTCTTTAAGGCTCAATTGGAATGTCCGTAATCTTTTGTGAGAATAGGAATTTGATTATCAAGAATCAAAGTCCTAGTAATTCAATCCCTAGAGTAATTCTATTCCGACGTTTGGATTAATTCAGAAATCTTCTTTCACGCATCATTTATTTTTGAAAATTTTAAAGTCAAACATTACTTTTTGTAACACTTTGATCCCTCCCTCATGAGAGATGTGAAGGATCAAATTCCTTCTGAGTATTGAAATGGGATTCCTTGTTGAATAGTATGTCATTAAGCTAGAAATCAACTTTGTATTCATGTCAATTTCAAACATAGAAAATATGAAAACATGGCATCATATTCTTATTCTCCCTAAGATTATTGTCATTCAAATTGACCCTAACCTTCCAGCTTACTTCTTTCCGTCTACAAATTCGATGATAAAAAATATAGGAAATTGATATTCAATCCCTTTTTTGTTATCCACACTTCATTTTGTCTTTTAGCAACAGAAAAAAAATACACACATTTTTCAACACTAAAAAATAAAAAACGGAGTGTGAATACCAATTCCCAAAATATATAGGGAAAATTAGCCATAAGGACGGTAAAATAGTTTTCATTTAGGGGAAGGATGTCAGCAAATAGTTTTCAGTAGAGGTCCTTCAACTTTTTGAGTTTTTTAGCCATAAGGCCAAAACATGTGTCAGGCACTTTTTTTTTATACGGTTTTAAGGTGCACTTTCCTATTATAAGGTTTTAGTGATTCAAGCACTTTCATAGGGTACCCTAGAGTTTTAGTCACTTTCATATATAGGGTATTCTAGGATTTTAGGCACTTTCATAGGATACCCTAGAGTTTTAGGCACTTTCATATATAGGTTGTGGGCTCCCCGTACCGGCACGCCCTCGAAGAGTCGCCACCCAGATTTTTTTTGAGATGAATGATCCGAGAAACCAATAGTTTATTTGAGAGAAGGCTTTTAATCTAGCGTAAACATTGAGATTTTAGGTTCGGAAGCCACGTTACGAATGGAGAAGATTTTGTTAAAGAAAATGCACCCCACTTGCCCGGTAAAACTGGTCTCTACTAAACTCTTTCAAAAGGGGGGGGGGGGGAGTTTGAAATATCTTTAGGAAAATCAAACTCTTTAATAAACAAGTAAAAGGAAAAGGGATATGGGAAATATATCACGTTAACGTGCACGTGGTGCTATCTGTACAAGAATGATAAAGATGATGCAGAATGAAAGAACTTTCTGATAGAAACCGTCTGGATCTCAGTTTCCTTCTGCACGACATATTGTAATACCGCGCACGGTTTTACAGTATGCCATGCGGGGTATCTGCTCTGTTTTCAGGCCATTATAAAGTTTTAGAACACCGTCCGGCAATCAAATAGCACGTGCGGAGTTTCCAACTAATAACAAATAATGTTTTTACCATAGATCCATTCTGAAAACACCACTCTTTCAAGCCATGGACGAAAATCATTTTTCGTACATGGCATCACTCAAAATGATCAAGAAAAACTTTATTTTTAGAACCAAGCGTGGCTTGTAGATATGGTCTTATTTTAAAAGTACCAACACCTGATATTTTAGCAATAAAATAGGCCTGACAAAGGATATCTATGGTTCAGACGGTTTGAGCAAGAAAACAGTAGCTATATACATTGCCATGCACTTGAATACACTATGTCGTGCAATGAATCAGAGAGCCGCGCAGCATAGCATATTCAGCACAGAGGCTTATTCTTGTTTTCGAAAATGGTTTTAAGTCAGGATCCAACCAAAAGGGAAAGATCCTGACTGCAGAAAGGTTCCCTCAGGGATAAAGACGAAGTTTATCCCAAGGAAACTAGTTTATACCTTTGATCTTGAGCTTAGACGAGGATGAATAGCTACGGATGAATGCGAGCAATACCGGTTGAGAAAAGAAGGTTGTGGGTGTAAACAATAGATAGATACAATGGGTGGTTGGAACCTTAAAGTGAGTAAAGAACTCACTTCAATGATGAAGAGAAATATGGAGGACTTTGAGAAAGAAAGGACCTTGAGAATATTTTTAGAATAATTTTCTCACAACTTAGGAGTGAGGAGTGGGTGTGAAAGCATGATGAGAGAGAAAGAGATTTCAGGGTCATTTTCTCTTGAGTGGAGGGTTGTATTTAAAGGCAAAAAACTAAGGATTTTGAATTTCAAATGGTGGAGGTGTTTTCTGGACGGGTTAGAAGTGCCTTTTCGGCTGAGCTAACTTGTAGCAGTGACTCAAGTGGGCGTGGCCAAAAGCTAGTTGAGCCAGTCAAAACTTTATCCATGATGCCGTGCGGTTGACCTCATGATCTCGTGCAGCATAATGAAATTTGTTATGCCATGCGGTGTAGAGGTGTGCAGTGCAGTACTAAGGCTCCAGTTCTGGGCTGTTGCTTTTTGTTTTGGGCTTTTGTGTTTTTGGGTCAAGGGAATCTCTCATCTAAACTCTTGAAGGTATTATTTCCTTTGTTTCATCATCGGGACATTTTAAAAAACCTCCGAGGTCCGGATTGGGGTGTCTACATAGACACATTTGTCCTTATATTTGATTGCAAAAAGTGTTTGTCCTTGAGCTCAAAAAATGTAAATATGATTCAAATAGAGCCAAGTGTTTTGTTCCCAACCAAAAATTTGGAAGTTGGGCTAAACAAATTTGGGTAAACGGTCAAGGCCAACTAGCTTTTAAACCACGGTATTCTGGTCTGGTCCATGCAAAATAACCCGTAAGCCCATCTGCGTGACCACGTTTTTTCTAGCTGGGCTACACAAATTGGATGGACGGGCCGAGGCCCGTTAAACTAATCTTTGTCAATTTCTAAACCTCTTCAAGAAATCCACCGGAAGCTCATCAAATGAGTTGAATCAAAATTGTGAAAAACCTGTTGGATTTGCATCTATATCGCTCAATGATCCATAGATCGCATCTATACTCAAAGATTCAAAGGAAAGAACCCTCGAAGTTTTTATGCCTCGAAACGAATTTAGGGCTACGCGCTTGCTGCCTTCCTAGCTAGACCTAACTAACTGATTGGTATACACAGTGCTCTAGCAACTTTAGCGCGACACAGCAGCGCTGTTGTATCACGCTAAAGTCACTCAAGCACTTTGTCCATTAGCTTCTTTCCAGTGAGGTCAGATGGACAATAGGCCCTGAATGTGGCTAGCTCGAGCCGTTTTTTCTAAAAATCTGCAAACTTGATTTTGAATGACGAATCTTTTGAACCACATCAAACTTTCGTTCACACAAGACACTACACATTGATTTCATTTCACATTCCTAAACACACACTCTATATAATGAACACTACTCATTGACTTCATTTAACATTCCTAAACATGCACTCTATATAATCAACACTACTCATTGATTTCACTTCTCACATTCCTAAACGCACATAATGAAATTAAAATTACAACTCAACAAATGATGGAGATATTTCCATATAATAATAACTGTGTGTTTTGACATGAAATTGTCAATGGCGAATGAGCTCGGCCTATGAAACTTAGACATACCGTGGCTAAAAAGGTCTTATTTAATACGTAATTTTTTTTCTGGTTAATTCAACTTAAGCCTCCAAGAACTAAATTACAAAGTGGTGGTGGGGTGGTGGCTGAAACTAAGATGACAGTTGCCTGTGCATATATAAGCCCCCTTTTTTCCTTTTGTAGGGAAATCTACAGACCAGTGACTTTCTTTCTTGTATTAAAGGCTCCTTTTTGCTTTATGCAATTGAAATCCGTGGCATCTTGTCTTGCATTCAAGGCAAATTGGAATGGTAAAGGCTTTGTTCGGACGCCATTTTAGTTTTAGTTTTCATTTTGTTTTTAATCATTATTCTACATCTTTTTCTAATCATTACCCTATTTTTTCAATTATTACTTTCTTATCTCTCTCTATCTCTCTCCAATTATTACTCATATCTTCAATTATTACCCTATTTCTCTCTCCACCCACTACCAAAACTAAACTAAACTAAACTCAACTCCCAACCAAACACTACCAAAGCATCTCCAATAGGCTAAGCAAATGAGGGTTTTCAAAAAAATAAATAGCCAAAGTCCAAAAAGCCCTTACCCAGCAGACTAGCTCCACGCTCGGGGGTTTGATCGGGTGCTACAGAAGCTCATTTGGACTGGCGTGTACTACTGTAGCTCTCGTCTGTTGGCGATTTCTTCTCACGCTCTCACTTTCCCTTGCTTTCTCTCATCTCCTGCCCAACAGTTCTCTCGGTTTCCCTCCTTTTCTCATCTCTAGTATTTAACAACAAGATTCACCGCTGGGTTTGCTGAGATTTTTCATCCTCCGCAACATCAAGACAAGGTATGCCTCTCCCTCTTTCAAAATTACTTGTTCTACTTGTGATTCTGGTTCAGATTTTGTATTGCTTTCAGCCATATCAATTTGGGTATGAAATTGGAGTAGATTAGGTCTCAATAGTATAAAGTTTGACAGATCAATCTTTCAAGTTGCTTGGTTTGTATATTAGCTGTTTGATAAAATACCCCATTGAGCATTTGGTTTCCTTATTCAAAGAACTACTAATTTTGATGGTGTAGCAATATTCCCAATGTGATTTAGAGAAATAATAATGTGTCTTCTTAGGTTAGACGTGCTGGAATTAGCTGAACGGGCTTGAATTAGCTAAAGAGACTGGAATTAGATGAACATGCTTGAGGGCAAATAGGAGAAAGAATGAAGTTTAGAACAATAAAATTCAAGTTGAGATGGTTGTGGAAATGTATGATTTGAGGTTTTGAAATTTCTCAGGTCCTATCAATTTCTTTTGGAGCAGTTCATACGGAGGTTTAATTGGGCTAGCAACAAGTGGGCGGTATGATTGGACATTTAAGATTTGCCGAGGTGCATGTAAGTTGACTCGGATGTCTGAGTTATCAAAAAGGGATGCAACAATTTGTGTATTGAGCTACATACCGATCCGTTTTTCTCAAGAATAAGTTCTACTTATACTAATTAAAAAAAGAAGCTACCGATCCGCATTAGGAAAATAACCATTTTAAGTATTAAAAAAATTGCCTTTTTTTGTTGCTAAAAAGTGATTATCTTCCAAAAGGATAAAAGTAAATTTTTTTACTTTTTCGATTTATCTTGACGAGGCGAATCAGAAAACTAAAAAAGTGAGACGCAAAAAACTAAAAAACGCAAAAAAAAAAAAAAAAAATTCAAATAAGAACAAAATTGAAAAAAGTTGTTAGTGGAACGAGGTCTGGTTATCAAAAAAAAAAAAAAGGAACGAGGTCTGAGAAGTCATTCGTTTTTTTTTTTTTTTTTTTAATTGCCGAGAAGTCATTCGCTGAGAAATGAGAATGAGTTCTCTCATGAACCAGCCAAACAACAAAAATGTAAAAAGTGGAAAATGATCAAAAGGTGGAAAATGTAAAAAGTGGAAAATGAAAAAGTGAAAAAGATCTAATCAATGGACCAAGTTGGCATTCTTTTACATCAATCAAGAATCTCAACTTTATGTATATGTTCCATTATTTCTTGCTTCAATAAAATCTTGCCCATGAATGCCAACGCACAATTTCTCTCAACCTATGCCTAGGCCTAGCCTAGCCTAGCATACAATTAAACGTTCAGAGAAATTTTTCAATACCGGATTGGTTTATCCCACGTGGTGTCCGCTCGGCATTCTTGAGCTGTTCGATGCACGTTTGAAATAGCTCAGGTTTAAAACTTTCTCTCTCCTCTCTCTCCTCCTCTTTCTCTTTCCTTTTTCTCTCTCTACATCCGAGCAGTCTAAAATTGCATCAAATGGCTCGAATGTGCTGAGCGGGCATCGCGTGGTACCCACTTGGCACTGAAAAACTTCTCAAATGTTTGTGTCTAAGATTAGATTAAGAAATAAAGAGATTCTTAGCTAGTAAAATTCCAAGTCCAAAAGAATGCATAGTCCACCTCATCCATAACTGTAAAGTTCCAACGACCAACGTCTATCTTTCTTTATTTCACTAATCCTGTTTCAAAGATTACTTTATAGATTAGAGGCTAGCTAGTTACTCCAATTCACACCCCTTATAGATTCCCATTAAAATGCTAAGTACACAACTCCTCGACAACTCGGGTTGTAAACGAGCCGAGTTGAGTTTTGTCGACCTCGATTTCGGTTCGATCGTTTACTAAACAAGCCAAAAAACTAGAGTTCGAGCTTAGTTCTATCCTTAACGAGTCAAGCTTAGTCATTTACTAAACAAATATCTTTAATCAATTCGAGCCTCCTTTAACGAGCCGAACTTTTATCGAACGAGCTGAATTCCACTTGGTTCGTTTACTAAATGAGCTGAAAACTCGAGCTCATTTAATAATGATAATTCAACAACAACTTAATTTATCAAAAGAAAAAGAAACTAAAAGGAATAATTCAAGCTAATTTTAATGAGGTTCTTTCCATTAGCGGATAATAAACAAGTCGAGCGAGCAAGTAGTAGACTGTATCGATTTGACCTAAAATCATAACGAATTTCAAAAATATATTCAAATTTGGCTTGTTTACCTTACGAGTAGGTCTCAAACAAACATTAGTTGAGCCGGTCTCGAGTAGTATGAGAATTCAGTAGACATTATAAATTGAGCAAGGCCCAAATAAAACTTGTTCCAACTTGATTTGTTCAGTAACATACCAATTTAAAACGAGCTTTTTTAACAATTCAAACCCAAATTAAAACTCTAATGGCTTGGTTCGTCATTCTTGTTTCCATTCACTGAGTGGGAAAAATGCAGGGACCGCCAAGACTGGACAATTACTAAAATGACCACTACATAATGTTTGGCTCAAATTATTTAAGACCTTCCAAATTAAGGGTCAAAAATGGAAAAGGCACAGAAGATGAAAGAATTTGTTCTGATTAGCTTTGTGTATGGATTCTTGATGGACCAAACAGGGCTTCTCAGAACCACTTCCTTCTTCTTCACAAACTTTGCTTGGCTATAGCTTGTGAACTTGTCTTTACAGGTTGAAAAGAAAGAATAAGAATCTTGGATTGATTGATTACCAAGAGAGAGAAATGTAGGGATGGCCTCCAAATTCCTCATCTCATCTATCAAGTGATAAGATAATGTTGTCTTTTGTGTGCTAGTTAAAAAAAGTATAATTGGAAAAATACAAAATTAAAAAAGGAAGAAAAGATAACCCTTCTCTTCTCTCATTTCTCACTCTTCTTAGGCTGGGATGGTGATGCGCACCATCCGAGCCGTCTGTTCAACAATTTAACGATCCAAATCTCATCTACAACGTGTAGTATCCAAGCCGTTCATTGCCGAGATCAGATTTGGACCGTTGAATTGTTGAACAGACGGCTCGAATGGCGCATAGCATGTGCACCACCCCCACAGCACCATCCTCCATTCCGGTTTAACTAAGTGGAGTTGTTAGCTATTTTGGCTCGAGTCTCCCCACCTGCGTGTGAGTGTTCTTCCATTTGAGGGTTTTTCTTTCTTTCTTTATTTCTACCCTATAATGAACTTATTTCTTGTATTGATTGAGTTGTTAGGTTTGGTTGTCTCATGGACTCTTACAATTGATGTATTGTCCCGAGTTTGTACTGTACTTCATATGTGATATAAGTTATCTTCTAGTGAAGAAAAAAAAACAGCTTCAATGGAGACTAGGTAATTAAAAAATTTAACAGTGTTATTTGCACATATTTTTGTGCACATATCATGCACATATATTTTTGTGGGATCCATATCGGGGTCCAACAAAATGATCCGAACCGCTTATCTTTTTTAAAATATTTTTTGGAGGGTTCCTATAAAAAATTAGCTCCAACGGATATCGGTAAGAGCTTTCTTAGAAATTGTAGGGCAAAACAGCATGATTCGCCCTACGATTTCTGAGAAAGCCCTTACCAATATCCGTTGGAGACTTGGAGTTGATTTTTATGGGAACCCTCCAAAAAGTATTTTTAAAAAGATGAGCGGTTTTGATCATTTTGTGAGATCTCGATATGGGCCCTACAAAAATGTATGTGCATGATATGTGCACAAAAATATGTGTGGGAATCATTACTGATTAAAAAACAACATGTTTCAAAAGGTAAAATCGATTGTCTTGGTGGAAATTTAAAAGAAAAGTGGACTTGCAAAATTATAAATATGGTATGTTGCCCAGCTAAATTGGCTACACCTTGTCGAGTTAATCCAGACAAAGTCCCAAATACAAGCATTAATTTCGGGAAAATACTCCTTTCCCATTTTAATACTAGTATATTACTCCTTCTGTTCTGTAAGATGACTCTACGAAAAGAGTTGCAATTTTTAAATCAAAAATAAAATACATTCATGCATAATTTTAAATTTTTGAACACCAAATTAAAGAATTAATTGAGATCTTCAATTTTGTATCAAGAAATTTAACAAATTATGTACAGAAGTAATTTATTTTTTTGTCCAAAAATTACACATATTTTCTTTGTGGACTATCTTTGTGGGACAGAAGAAATAATATTATTATCTCAGATATCGATCTTTGAAAGTTGTCGATAGTTTTTATTTGCTCGTCTTTTAAGTGATTTTGGCAAAATTGCATAAGAGATGAACAAGATTTTTATAGCCGAATTTGTTTTTTGTATTAGTCAGACAAAAGGGCACAATTTTTTAAGTAGGATTAAAATGTTGCTATTCTATTACATTAATCATGAACAAAGGAGTGGATATATAAATAAGGAGTGTGAAATGAACACTCTCTCTTAATTGTTTTTCGGTTTTTTTTTTTTTTTTGGATGACAATAGAAAAACTCGCTTTTACCTTAATCACAACCCAATCAACCACAATGGGTATCAAACTCATCTCTATAAAATTTGAATTGTAGGCTCACAGCACTTCATTACTGTTACACAACCATTGGGTTAGGCTCTATTTCACTAAGTGAAATAAGTATTTATTTTTTAAAGTAAAAATAATATATTATAAAATAATGACATGTTTCATAAAATAAAAAATAAGTATTTTAAAAATAAAAACATTAACATGGAATTGCGCTCAAGTTGGATCAATTGCTGAATAAAGCCCCACCCCACCATGATTGCAATTGCATCCTTGGCTGGCTCCATTACCATGATTGCATCCTTGGCTGGCTCCATTAATTTTTTTGGTCTATATATAAACCCAAAGGGCAATTTGAATTTGTTTGGCCTTTTTAAGTTGTCGTTTTTTTCCCTTGTTTCTGGTATTTGGTGTTTTCTTGAATTTGTCAATGAAGAATTTGTCAATGAAAAGATCAAAGGCTAGGGGGGTAAGCTAGGGTAGGATGTCATTATTATCCATTTGGCATTTGCTTAGGGGCAAGTAGGCAATCAATTACGCTTGACGCATGCATGTCTTTTTCAACCAGCCAATTTGGCAACCTTTTTAATTAATTTTCTCACAAGTCCAATTTGCCAACTAAACCTCATTAATTAATTAGTGATGAAAACTACTACGGGCCTGTCCAATTTTGTCCATGTCCTTTTCATGAGGTGGTTTCTTCCTCAGTAGTATTTGGAAGTTAAATTACTTATCCTTGTACCCATCGCTACCCAATTCTTTCTTACCAAAAGGCCAGTAGACGTGTTGCTTGTGCAAATCGTAATATGCGAGAAAAATATTAGGCTCAACTTCGCTAAGATTTTTTAAATTTTCTCTTGTTTTGTTCTTTTTTAAATTTTTTTCGCGTTTTTTAGTTTTGTGTCTAATTTTTGTGGACTATTGATTCATGTCGTCGAGAGAAATCGAAAAAGTGAAAAATTCTAAATTTTACGCAAATTATGAGAAATCGTATATGCTTGCAATGGGAGAAGTATAAAGATGAAGGTTTTCCAATTCAAGAAGCCTTAATTAAGATCATGTTACTCTTAATAAAAAAGTTTCCAATTAATTCATGCCCGCTACGCAAATATAAGATGCTGAACCTAATTAGCAGATTATTAATAACACTAAAGTTTCCTAATTTCCTTTCTTATATACTTTAATAAGATCAGTTTGGCCTCCTATCTGGGTAGTTCTTATATCGAATTCTTTTCTAAATAAGATGCACTAATAGCTTCAAAGTTACGAAGTCCGGTGTGGCTACCATTTATTTTCTCTTGGGGAAAAGCAATTCGAGAATTTTTCAAGGCAAATCCAGAGATGCGGCTATGGTATCTTGAGCTATCTTTAGTACTACAAATTAGAGCTAAGATTTGTGATGCCTGCCTTCTTGATTGTAGGATTTTTCACGATAAACAATTGATTATAGGTGCTGTTTTTTCATGTGCTGCTCTGGGTGTAGGGTTGTGTGACCTGTGTTTGGGGCCTATTGCTGTATAAGTTGCCAGGGGATGCTCCTGTTGCGGTTCGTAGCTTCTTGCGGTTTTGGTGAAATAAAATTCTACTCATTCAAAAAAACAAAGTTCGGTGTGAGGCCGATTGAAGTTTTTTGTTCTCCCCATTCCGATATTACATAGTATTTCGTTTGCCAAAACCCCAATGAAAACAATCAATTGAGCAACATTACCTCTGATCGCAGGTTACTCCTAAAACGGCTTAATGCGGAAGTTTATCGGTAGTGTTTGGTTGGGAATTTAGTTTAATTTTGGTAGTGGGTGGAGAAAGAAATAGAATAATGATTGAAGATATGGGTAATGATTGGAGAGAGATGAGAAAATAATAATTTGAAAAATAGAATAATGATTGAAAAAAGAAGTAAAATAATGATTGAAAACAAAATTAAAACTAAGTTGTTAACCGAACAAAGCCGATCATCATATCTATAGTGAAGCCAATCATGTGCCGATTCGTTGTCGTAATTGTAATCTGGTAATTATTCAGTCCTTCCCTGGCTGCCTTGGGCAGTTCTTGTTGGATCATGCTAGGGGAGTGAAATTTCCGGAAGCACCGGGGTGTTGCTATGAGCAAATCACAACAGTGCAAGAACGCCTCGATTTCACCGTCCAAAACAATAAATTGAGAAGATCATGCAAACCGTCATACATTTCAGATAAATTACAGAAGCAAAGCCAAACCGTATCAACAGATTACTAATAGTAACACCACAAAATAAGACGGTCCATTAATACATTTATAGACCAATAATTACAAACCAAAACAACAGACCCAAAAGCTGAAAACTCCAAATTCCTCCCTTCTTGGCCAGACTTAGAAAAAACACCAGCCCACCAAGATTCAGAGACCATATATTACACATATTAATCAACAACAAAAAAACTACCTAAACCTTCAAAATTACTGACCCTCTAAGATTTCACCTCTGCAAATGTCAAAAAACCCATTGCAGAGGCTACTGCAGACACCAAATTAAACAGCTAAGATTACAAACTACTGATCAATTCACTAGGAATTATTACATTAGAAAGAGAAAATCTAAAGAGAATCCCAGTCTATCTCCACTGAAGGGAACTTGTCCAGCCCAAAACTCTCCGATTCATCAAATGAAGGCTCGGAGAAATCAATGAACGTGATATCGGATTCCGGGGAGGACCCGCCCGAGTACTCGTCGGACGACAATAACTCGAGCGAACCCCCCTCCTCCTCCTTGATCTCGTCCGAACCTCGAGAACCCGCATCGCAATTCGAGGAATCCAAGTCCACGATTGTAATCTTCCCCTGTTTCTGCCCCTGTTTCTTCCCCTGTTTCCCCGAATTACTGTTGGCTAGGTTCTGGCAAATGGCCTGGAGCTTCGCGTCAACGGAGGAATGCAAGGGCTTGAAATCTGCGAATTCGCGGTCGATCTGGTGGCGGAAGTGGGGGAAATTGAGCCTCGCGAAGTCGCCCCTCAGCTTGTAAGCGGCTTTGTCGTAAGCCAAAGCCGCTTCTTCAGCTGTATCGAAAGTTCCTAACCACAGACGAGTTCGATTCTTCGGGAGCCTGATCTCGGCCACCCACTTCCCCCAATGCCGCTGCCTCACTCCACGGTAGAGCTTCGGTGGCTTCCCCGCCGGAGCTCCGACTTGCTTCATCAGGATCGGTTTTGGCCCGAGGAAAACAGAGCAAACAGAGGATTCTTGTTTCTGGCTCTGAGTTCTGTGAAATTGGGAAAGGGTTTGGTTTTGGAGTGAAGCCATGTACTGATTTTGTTGCTGTTGGAGCTGGATCTCGGATTGGATTTGGAGGATCTGAGATGGGGTGAGGTGGTTGAGCCCAATTGAACCGATTGGATCAAGACCCATCAGAGAAAAAGATGGGTTCATGGTGGGTGGTGAAGAAACAGAGTAAGAAGGAAAAGGGGAGTGAGAGGTAGAGGGAGGAGAGAGATGGGGAGGAGAGAGAGAAGGGGAGGAGGGCGTGATTGATGAGGCACTTTTCATAAAAGGTTCAAGTGCTTTCATCAGTTCCTCACTAAAGGGATCTGAGAAAACTGGACCGCTGCTGCAGCTGCTGCTGCTGCTGTATGTATCTATAGCTGCCGCCATGAGAGAGAGATCTACACAAAAGATTAGATATAGAGAGAGAAAGAGAACTGAAAAATGAAAAGAAACCCAAATACCAAACCTGTTTCTTGTACCAAAATTAAAGAACCAGGTAAAGGTCAAGCCTTTATCTACGCAAATAAGGATCAAAGGCTTTGAAAGAAAATTTTAACCAAAATCAACCGGAGGGACAGAAAAAATTCACCCTCTTTGTTGTTTTGATATTAGAGAGAGAGGAAAAAAAAGAGAAAAATATAGATTTGTACCACAAAAAGGAAAAAACTGGATCACTGTTCTGAAACACCTGACTTTCAAAAAACCACCCTTGTGGGTTTGCTTTTCTGTTTTGTTTTTGCTCAATTTTGTTCAAAATCAAGATGGAAAAAACAAACCCTGAAATTGAAGATTGAAAGACAGACGATGACAGAAAGGGATTCAGAGAAGCGGGGCAATTAGAGAGGGGGGTGAGGGGAAAAGGGGAGAAGATTATGAACACTCAAAATTTATCTGGGACCTCACTTGATATTTCACTCTTGCATTAGAGGGCTTACCTCTTTGTGTTTTTATAGTGCCAAGGAGCCTTGGTTTCTCTCTCTTGAACTCATCTCCAGCCTCACATTTCCTCTCTCTCTCTCTCTCTCTCTCTCTCTCTCTATCCACTTGCCTTTCATAAAATACTGGCTACACCCTTGTATCTCTATAAAATCTCACTCTTTGGTCTTTACTTTGCAAGTTTGTCAGATAGTTCCTTAGACAAGGTTAAACATCCATTTGCTCATTAGATTATCTTTTATCCTGACCCTATTCCGCTAAGGGTTCTTAAAAAAAATAAGTATTTATTTATAATTTTTAAACTTAAAATAATGTATTTAAGAAAATGTTTTTTGATTTCTTTTTACCGTTTAAAAAACTCATCGAGACCTGTCAAACAAAATTCATTTTACACAAAAAATTTATTTCAGTAAGTCTATTATTTTTAAGCTTAAAAATTATAAATAAATACTTATTTTTTAAAGCTTATCGAGTTCAACTCCTATTCGGCTTTTAAAAACTCGTTGAAGATTAGTTTTTTATATGAACAAGTCAAATTTAAATTCATTGCCAAGTTGGTTAGCTTGCCGAACGAAGCATGAACCACTCATTACTCGACTAGATAAGCTTATATTGTTTGCATAAATTAACTTCCAAAGTTTGTATCGTGGTCAGCTTGTTTACATTCATTTAAAATTAGTAGTTTATGAATAGTTCAAGCATTTACATATTATTTAAAACTTGTATGATGTCAAATTAAGAATGAACAACCTATTACTCGACTCAACTCGTTTACAATGGGAGGCTATTCTATCCATTCTTATTCAATTAAGTGAGACAAAAGAAGCCACGTGACCTCATGAAGATATGCGTTGACAGTTTGATTAAAGTGTGATGGTTGACTAAACAATCCAATGCGATCACCTTGCATTTAAGGGAGCATTTCCACTAAGCCAAAAGTTATGGACTACTTCTTATAATTCTTATGTAGTCAAAGTTGTTTTCAGTAAACTAGAACTTAAAGATGTTATAGTGTAGCCGAACAAAAACAAAAAGATGGTATAGTGTAGAAGAAAATGGGAGAGGTCAAAGGCAAAATGGAGATGGAAAAAAGTTTTTGTGTAGAAGAAACAACTTTATTTTTACGGTAAGTTATAGAAGAAAAAGATGGCGGAAACGTTAAGCTAAAAAGTTGTTTCCACTAAACTAGAACTTAAAGATGGTACATTGCAGCCGCACAAAAAGAAGATGGTATAGCGTAGGAGAACCGATTGACACAAACTAGACGTGAAGGATGGGAAGTGTAATATGTGTAATCTTGAGGAGGCCAATGTGTATTTTTCTTCCTTTTGTCAGTTAGCAGGTAGCAGTTGTATATGGAGGCCAGCCAATGGGACAAAGGCATCATCAGACCAGGAAAAATCAAAATTATTATTAGTGAGTCCCAGGTGTCAGTGGCTTAGCGGCGCCTGTTTACGTGGCAAAATCTGATTGGCCCGAGGGATTAATTGGAGTTGTTGACTATTCGTACCCTGGTTAACACCTTTTGTAATTTAATTGGTGGTGTTTCTTTAATTTTAATTTCTCACGCCTCAGGTCTGAGTCATCTGACACCTTGGTGTGGTGAAAATTGATGTTGAGGCACGATTCTGTGCTGCGGTACCACCGCATAAGAAGTGTTTCTGATAATGAATAATTTTGAAAAAAAAAATGTTGCGATTAAAGTGTTTGGTGTTTTCAGTAGTAAATAAGTTATTGAGAAATATAATATCAAGTTGGTTTCAGTAATGAATAAGTTGTAGATATATATGTGAGTAAAAAAATTGTTAGTTAATGTGAACAATCAAAACTTATTGGTTAGTGTGAATGAGATTATAAAAACGTCTACGTTTTTTCCTCAAATTCTTAGTGGAAACATCCCCCTAAACATGCTATGACCGTCGTTGAGAGTGGCAATCTTGAGTTAAAGTCCAATGTCTGGCCGTTTTAAGCTTTCAAAATTTTAAATTTCAGAAGTCTCTTCTATTTTAGTACTTTTCTAATAGTCGATTAAAAAGGGCTTATATTTAAATTTTGCTTTAAACCCTCAAACAAGTGAAGGCCAGCCTTAACCGTCGACTATTTGATTTTTTTGTTTTCGATATTTGATTCCATTTGTCAGGATACAATCCACCTATGTAATCTTGGTGTGAGGCAAAACAAGACTCCTATAATCAAGCTCGATGACTTAAATCATTCATTTTTAAAGCTATTTATAAATTACTCATGTAATTTGGATGGTCCAGACTTTTCAACGGTTGAATTGTGGTTGGTGTACCTTGGAGTTAATTATGTGTTCATTTTGATGATTTGAATCGATTATCATCGGAAACATGAATCGGACAACATTTAAATTGATCGAATTTGACCAATAATTGATTGAAAACATTTATTTTCAAAAATTGAGAAGGGCACACTAGATTGAATTCTATTTCAGAGAGAATTTATGATGACCAAGTATTGATTGGTGTTCGATCAGCATGATTTTCAATATGAATATAATTTTCGATACTTTCTGAACATGACCAATTTGAATCATCAAAATAAGCCAACAACGAGTTCCAAAGTGCCAAAATTTTGATGTAAATTGAATTGTCAAAAAATATAAGATCCGATTAAATAAGCAATCATAATTAAAATAAAATAAACCATCAAAATAAGACTCAAAATGAAAGTCTTGTAGTATTATTTACCCAAAGCTCAATGAGTTTTAGTTAGCATTTTTCTTAAATTAGTGGTGTGTCCAAACGAATCCCACATATGGAATTCGTACATTCGTTGTTCATGTTCGTATTTAGACTGATGATAAGGTTATCTGGAACTAATACAATTTTTATTTTATTAATATTATATACATCACCGAAAATTAGCAGGGTGTTAATATATTAGTTCACAAAGAGTTCAGAGGCCATAATCCTAAATCCCAAATCGCCGCTACCGGGGCTCAAATTGATACAGTTGAATGTGGGATTCATGGGAAAGTAGTCCTAGGACCATTGACTCAAAATGTTCATGTGACTAGTGAATAATTTTCCGTGACCACTGACTGAGCAAGTGATCCCCACCTAGATAACCCCGTCGTGAATTGCGGCGCAGGACCTCTCCAGAGAGAGAGAGGGGGGGCGGGGGGACCGAGTCTAGAGATTAGCGAAAGGGCAATTTGGGTACGCTAAAAGCAACCAGGAAAGCTGGTTAGATAACCATGGTTAGTGTCTGTAGCGTCTACGCAACACACGATCAGGCTTGTTTGGCTTAAAAAGCCACTGGCTTTCCCTCCAAAAATAAGCCAAATAAAGCCACAAAAAAACGAAAATAAGCCACTTGTTTCGTCTTTATTCAAAAAAAATAAAAAATTGGATTTCGGTCAAAAAAATTTACTTTTTAGATTCCTCTTGTCATGAAGATGCAATAATCCTCAAAAAATTGACAATAAGCCAAGTAATACGAAAAAAATTTGAATAAGAACAAAAAATAAGCCACTTTGGCTTATTTATCCGAACAACCCTAAATCACATAATTTGCGTGTGTGAGCGAGCACGCGAGCGTGAACGCAGACATGAAAGAGTCCTCAAAACACATCCCAAGTTACTACAATTCGCGATAACGATGACTAAGACCAGCGAGTGCAGCGCAAAAATCAAGGGCGTCAGTACCAGAAATTTTGAAGGATTATGTAACACGTTGAGAGCACGGTTAGATTTTGAAGGGTCAACCAGGGATTAAGCGTGCGTGGCTCCAAAGTTGCGTCGGAACGAAGCGAAAGCATACTTGAAATGAAATTGTAAAGGGACCCCACCCGATTGATTTGCTGACGGTAAAAGCTGGGTCCACTTTGATGCGTTCACACGTCCATTCCTCATACGTCTACATCATCACTTCCAAGACACGCAAAGTGCCCGCCGTATTTCCTCTCTCTACGCTCTTCTCTTCTCTTCTTCTTAAGCTTCTGTTCTCCCACTGGGCAGAGAGATTTTCCGACCGTTTAATTATGTGGTTTTTGATGTTTTAAATTTAACGGTCGAAAAATTCTTCGACATAGAGGCATAGTGATTTTCGACACGAAAAATCCTGCCTCATGCTCACCACATCCCAAAACAATCACGCGTGTATAAATATTTATGTACTCAGGGGTTGTTTGACCTAATAAGTCAAATGACTTATTTTTTTATCCTTATTCAAAAAAAGTTCGCTGCATTGATTTTTCGTGAATTTTTTTAAGATAATTGCTTCATTATGACAATAGAAATCTAAAAAGTAAAAAATTAAGATTGAAACTCAATTTTTTTGAATAAAGACAAAAAAAAATTAGCTTATTGGCTTATTTTTGTCTGTATTAAAAAAATTTAGGTTTCGATTCTAATTTTTTTATGTTTTAAATTTCTCTTGTTATGACAAAGTAATAATCCTTCAAAAAATTTAAAAAAAAAACCCATTTGACTTATTAGGCCAAAACAGTGCAATTTTCACACCCACAATACCAAAAAAGGTTAAAGTTTGCAGTTTCCAAGTGTGTCAATTGTATTGCTATTTACATTTTCCAAGAGAATTGTGGTAAGAAATTAGTTAGCATTTTCCTCTTTTTTTAGCATTAAAAAAGTTAGGTCCCGTTCCAGAAACTTTCTTACAAAACAAGCAGTTTATTTCATATTTTCAAACTCAAAAATAAAATAAAAAATAAATAATTTTGTAATTTTTTTTGCATCGTTTAAAAGATCTCATCGAGATCTTCTAAACAAGACCCATATTACATATTTTTAGATTTTAATAAATTCATAATTTTTGAACTTGAAATTGTCTTTTTAAAAAATAAGGGCTTATTTTTTATTCCGGAACAAAGCCTAGTCATAATCATAAACATAGTATTTGATTCTAGATTTGTTTGGTCGCGCTGGCACGACCCTACTTGAAGATTTGCGAAGGATTTCTTGAAGTATTATCAATTATTTATGAATTCTTACCGTTTGATTAAAGGTTAAAAGATCATAGACGGAGTTATAGGAGAGTAAAGCAAGAGAAGACGTTATCCGCGCACACTATGTCAACTTGGAAGTATTGGGCCCACTTGAAAACTGAATTTTTCTAAAAAGTATTAGTAGTATTTTTATTTTTTTTTGGAATTTAGTAGTACTTTTGTGTCTAATTTTTTAAAATACTTATTTGTCGCAACCATTAAGAATTTTAAAAAGTAACAAAGTTTTTAAGAAAATTTAAAAACATCCTTTAAGACAACAAAATCAGATAAACTCTTGAGTTTATTTGTTATCCTGTCTAAGCTTTTTAACTATAATTCCTATTTTTCTACTTTTCTAAAGCTCCTCTAAATATAAGGAAGAATAATTTAAAAGAATAAAACAAATTTTTAGTAAGTCAGTCAAATCTAATAAAATCAGGTCAAAACACTCCCAAGCTCTGCACTTTCACTCTAACATAGTAAATATACTACTTCATACAGTGTGTCCTCGTGTAGCTGACCGAATTTGTCTACCAAAATTAAATAAAATGTGCTTAAGATTGACCCGGACACTCGATTATAGACCTGGGTAACGGGTCGGATTTGTGTCACAAGCTACCCAACCCGAACCCAACCCATTTAGAATTCGTGTTTCTCGAGTCGTGTCATTTTCGTGTTTCGTGTCAGAAATGCTCAATCCTAACCCGTTAACTTCGTGTTCAGTTCGTGTCGTGTTATCGTGTCCGTTACCCAACTCTATATAAAATAACAGAAATACCATATATATATATATATATATATATATATATATATATATATATATATATGTTCGTGTTAATAGGTGACACAGATTAGTAACCGTGTTGGTTGCGTCAATTTCGTGTCTCGCATATTCAACCCGAACCTGACCCATTTAATTCGTGTTTCTCGATTCGTGTCATTTTCGTGTTTCGTGTCAGAAATGTTCAACTCTAATCCGCTAACTTCGTGTCCAATTCGTGTTATGTTATCGTATTTTATGTTCGTTGCCTAGCTCTACTCGATTATTAAAAAACAACTGTATGTCCTTGTGTGGTGGAGATTTTATCTAACCAGCAATTTTGCCAGGAACGTTGTATGTAGACCTCTATATTTTATTTTTTAAGTATTTTTTTCAAATTTCCCCTGAATCAAATGTATGTAGACCTGATAACTCATTCCAAAATCATGTGGGCGGATCCACGTGACTCACCGGTATTCCGCCCGTCATGTGCCGGCGCTGGATTCTTTGTCATTTCACTTTGACCCCTTTGGTTGGGGCATGTGCAGATTGTCCTCCTCGACGTCCTCGTGTTTGTTTATATTATTACTACATTCGTTCCATAATTACAGTCTTTATTTTCTTTCTTTTACCTTTTTTTCAAATCAAAAAATTAACTGTTTTCGTGCATAATTTTTTAAATTTTTTCGCACTATATTAAAGATCTCAATTAATACTTTAATTTGGTGCGAAAAAAATTTAAAAAATTATATACGGATGTAGTTGATTTTTTTTATTTAAAAAATGGCATGACTTTTCATAGTGGACTCTCAATATGGAAAGAAAGGAGTAGCACTTAACTCCTTTAATTTATGGACTAATGATGCTTTTTTCCTAGGTTCTTAACCCATTCCAGAATGGGAAATGAGTCTTTATAATTTAAGAAAACAATTTCAAACTTAAAAATAATAGGTTTACTGAAATCTAAATTTATGCAATATGAATATTGTTTGAAAGATCTCGATAAGATCTTTTATACGGTGCAAAAAAATTTAAAAAAATTATTTTTTATTAATATTATTTTTAAGTTTGAAAATGTGAAATAAGTACTTATTTTTTAAGAATGTGTTTTGGAACTAGTTCTTATTTTTTGAGTACTTATTTTCCGTTTTAAGAGACAAATCATTCTCTCACAATACATAACCTTTAATTAAAAAATTAAGTATTTATTTGAGTTAGTCGAACAAACCCTAAATGCAAAGAGTTATTGGTGATAAATCGTGATTATACACTTTCAAAAAAATGTGATTATACTAATATTGATTATTTATCAATCTGTGATAGACTTGTCATAAAAATAACTCGATAAATTAATAATAAGTAATTTACTAGTAACTGTAGTTTGTAAATTTTTACTATAATTTTTTTTATTTTTAGAATCTTTAGATTGCAATATTATATTTTATTGTTAGGATTTAGTGTCAATTGATAAAAATATTGGTTATGTATTTGCCTATTTGGATTTTCTTTTTGGAAAGATTTCCTAGAGAGTTCGAGTAAACAGATTTTGAACATTTATTCAAATTGTATTAGTTTTATTAAAATTGGTACTTTTGCAGTGTTTCGACTTATTATTGTACTGTTTCGACTTATTAAAGTCTAATAGTTATTGAGGATATCAGATTTTTAAAAACAGTTTAAGACCTTAACAAGTTATCAATTAAGGAATAATATACTTAAATAAAGTTTTTTCCTTGCTTAGGAACTAGTCCCGAGTTCCCCCTCCAAATCATCGGAAGGTTAAATTTTATCAAAGGGCTCCGTTTGTTTTGATGTAAAATGTTTTCTTTGAAAATAAATTTCAAATTTTTACTTTTTGGTGTTTGATTGACACTTAAAAATATTTTTAGAAATTGACAAAATAGTGTAGAGGAGGGGCTTAATCGGTGGAGAGATTTGAAAATATTATAATTGAACGTGAATCAGGACCGACGATCGAGAAAATTGGGCAGAGAAAAATTGCAATAGAGGGTAACGAATTTATTTCGGAAAATAACTTACAAAAGATTTAAGAGTAAGTCATTTTCATCCAATTAATAGAAAATGTTTTATATGTGAAATATTTTCCTCCTTTTTTATACAACCAAACACCGAAAAATAGGTAAAACATTTTATTGGAAAATATTTTACACCCAAACAAATGCAGCCAGTAGAGAAATTTTTGTATCAACATATTTGGCAATTTATAAGGTTTTCCACAGATGATAATAAAAATTTTAGTACCTCCCACAAATTTGAAATGAACCCTTTGTGCCAAAGTCAATTTGAAGAAATTCAGTTGCTTAGCCCATTTTCTAAAGCTTTTCTTTTCATATGAGAACTTTTCAATTCGAAGAACATCTTAATTACCTTTTTTTTTACCCGAAAAAGAAAAGATATTATTATCATTCCATTGAGCCATACAGCATCTACAGATTTCTATCCCAATACAGATAAAGAAACACAACCAGACCCCAAAACTAATGATATACAGGAAATACAAAAAGACGAAGCTAATGTCTAGCATCTATGCATGAGCCAACACTTTTCTTCATACCATCAACATGTGCAACATGGATCGGTATACATGGAGCTAGTACCCAGACACCAGTCGCCTCGGGACGGAGGAGCTCCATAACATCAAAAATCGATGGCCTGATTGGTTCCCTAGTTATTGCATTTTCAACTTCTTATTTTCTCATTTTAAGTTGTTCGACTTTCTCTTTTTAAAACTCATTACCAGAGAACTCATTCTCCAATTTTCGGTTTACAGGACAGAAGTCAAAAGTAGGGGAAGATGAACTTTTTGACTTCTCATTTTCCACTTTTTTCATTTTAGTTAACAAAAAAGACGTACCTATAGAATGTATTCTACATATATCTCTCAAACACTTATGTTGCAAAATACATTATGCACATATCTCCCAAACACTCTACCATATTCAAAACACATTCTGACAAAAATTTTAAAAATTAAAAAGTCAACAACCAAAATGCAAAAAGCCAAAAAGTAAGGTAAGAAAAACACGCAATTGTGGTGGCCGAATTGAAGTCATATATATATATATATACATATATATATATATACCTTAATATGTATAACTAAAATACCTTAAATAAAGTATAGATATAAAGCTCTTTTGTTGCCTTCCAATAAACAATTGTGGCGTCTGAATTGAAGTCATATATTCATATACCTTAATATGTATAATTAAAATACCTTAAATAAAGTATAGATATAAAGCTCTTTTGTTACCTTCCACTGAACAATTGTGGCGTCTGAATTGAAGTCATATATTTATATACCTTAATATATATAAATCACGTTCTGGTCACATTGAGCGGCTCGGATCATTAAAATTTGATCGGGAACTATGAGGTGTTTTTTTAGGTGTCCAAATAGTTGTCCATAGAACCGCCCCGATATATATATATATATATATATATATATATATCGGGGCGGTTCCGAGAACCTTTTAAAAAACCCCTAAAAAAACATTCCATCTCAGCCCTCCATTTCAAGGGCTGAGATTAAATCCCTCCTTCCGCCCCTAAAACTAAAAACACGCTACCCTTTCTTCTCCTCCCCTCTCACGTCTGAGAAACGACGCACCAGCAGCCCCCCACCTCTCCGCCTCCCTCCACTCCGACCGACGAGCCCAGCCGCCGATGACCCACCTCACGCGCCGAAGACCCTCTCCCTCTGCTCGAGGTAATGCTCTCCCTCCCCCTCTCTCGAAGAAATGGAAAGGAAGGTCAAAGCAGGGTCAAATCGCGAAAATCGAATCGCACCACCGAAGCTCTATTGCCAAGGTCCCTCCTCCGCTCTCTCTCTCTCTCTCTCTCTCTCTCTCTCTCTCTCTCTCTCTCTCTCTCTCCGTCGATGAGCCCTAGATTCTCCATCTTAGGGTTCCAAAATTTGGGAACCCCCAAAAATTAGGGTCTGTCATGCACTACGAAATTGGAGATTTTATTGGGTCCGTTCGATTGGCTAAATTAGATGAGTTGATTGCACAAGAAAGCTGGATAACGAGCAACGTTGTAAAAATCATTTAATTGTACAAGAAAGCTGGATAATGAGAAACATAACAATGGACAATTTGCGCATCTTTCTTTGCTGCCATCTGTTTTGGTGTGACGAAGGTGTTTTTTTTTTTTGCTTGGCTTTGTTTGTTTTTTTTTTTTTTTCACTCGTTTGTTAATTAAATTTTCTATAGCAGAGGGTATATGGATGAGCTGAGAAAAAAAATGGACAATTTGCGCATCTTTCTTCATCATATCTTCTTCTTCATCATCATCATTTTTTTTTTCACTCGTCTTTTTCTCCTCTTGTCAAGGAATGCTGGAATATTGATCCCTTCGTGCCCTTCTGCGATAATTAATCTAATTTTTCCAATCCTGTTCTCATGTGGAATAAAGACTCCTTCGGTAATCTTTTTCTCTAGAAAAAAGAAAACATTGGCTTTAATCAGCTAGTAAAATGTGGACTTCGGATATAATATTTTAGTGGGCATGAGTTTAGTTTTTCCTCTTAATTTTCCACTACTCACATTTGATGCTAGTGTTTGCACTTTGAGTCTTTGCTGATAACGAAAGAAGGCTAGATAAAGTGTAGAAGTGTACTGCTTTAAGAAATTAGGCAAGTGTTTTACTTGATTGTTACCTACTCGTGGCCCTGGTCTTAGTCCATGCAGTTAATTGCCTCTCATCTAGGATATGCTATTGTGTTAGCTAGCTGCGACAATCAGTAGTAAAAGATTTTTTCGCTATTGTGTTGGGTAGGACGGGATTAGGGTGGGAGAAGAAGGGGTAGCGTGTTTTTAGTTTTAGGGTGGAAGGAGGGATTTAATCTCAGCCCTTGAAATGGAGGGCTAAGATGGAATGTTTTTTTAGGGGTTTTTTAAAAGGTTCCCGGAACCGCCCCGTATATATATAACTAAAAATAAATAATAACAAAAATTATAGATAAAGCTCCAATTATTAATTTATAAGTGTTTAACCCCAAGGAGTGGGCTTATTGAATGATAAATGCTTGAGACTTTCGGGTTTCCACTTTCATAGGATCTGAAGTTAAGAAGTTTGTTTATTTTTCTTGAACATATGGTCTCAAACTCAGTTGAGAAGTCTCTTTAGAGCATTCACACCGGCCTCACCAAATTTTGGACCAAATTAATCCTAAAAATTTATTTTTTTACTTTAGCTAGTCACTTTTACATAATTATGTAAAATCAAGCTATTTACTCTCACTCTCTACTCAATTAAATATTCATATCCATCCCAAAAGGAGGGGTAGAAATAATAAAATAAAGAGAAGTGAGTGAATAGTGGCTAGTTTAATTAAACTAGCGACCGTAGAAAAGTTATAAATTTTTCATAATAAAGAGCCAAGTGTTGAGTCTGATGCAGCCCTATTTATGATGTTTTGCTTGTTATTTTAGTTTAAAGAGTGGAGTAGCAATCCTGATGTGGATGCTCTTAGTACTATAAACTCTTAATACTTTAATGGGATCAATCCTTAGACTTCTTACAGAGCTTTGGTCTAACACTAGATTGATCCCTTGCTAAAAAAACAATGGGATTGGATCCCCATAAATTAGTCTTGCTGTCCGTAAGCTAGCTTGAAAACTCTCAAATATCAAAAAAAATTGAAGTGGACAAAAGCAAAATAGGGAAAAGAAAAAAAAAAGGTGGAAAATGGAATGGTCGATCCAAAGTAGCTCAAAGTGGGTTGAGCCATATCACAAGAAGATAAGATTCTCTTTAATCATTGCTAGAACAAGAGTTGCAACTATAGCTAGTGCTCCCCCTTTTAGCCCACTCTCCAATTGTTTCCCTTCGCCCTCAGCCCACTCTCCAATTGTTTCCCGTTGCCCTCACCGTTGGGAGTGGAGTTGAAACTTGAAACCCTTTCTCACTATTATTAAGGTTGCTGTTGGGAAATCTCCGATAATTGTTTGCCAAGGTGACTAGGGGTGCTCAAGAAAGTCGTCCTAACCGCAAATTCGGTTCGATCCGAACCATCTTATTTGGTCCAATTTTACAATTCATTGGTCAGGTTATAGTTTCAAAAAATTAAGAACCGTTAGTTTTGGTTCGGTTACTGGTTCTCAATTTAAGAATCGTGATTAGAACTAAATTGGATTGTTTAGAACTAATATATATACACACTTTATTTCCAATGAGGGATCCCGTACGGCCTTACCTTGCGGGACTCCTATTTTCCGATCAAATTGCGACAATCCGAGCCGCTCAATGTGTTCAGAACGTGATTTTAAGGATACTCGCGAGAAATCAGCAAAAAAAATGATCGGGAAGGGATCTCTTAGGAGATCCGGACTGTGTATATATATATGTGTGTGTGTGTGTGTGCGTGTATTATAAAACAGAGCGATCTTTTGTCTACCCATACAAACATGAGCACCTCTCCAGCAGTCGGATCGCAATTGTTACCTGTTACTGTCGTTGGATTGAATCATCGATGAATTAACCTATTCCAAGACCCACGCCTAGCTAGCGTTCCTCTCTCATCTCTTCCTCCATTGTTACCATCTCTCTCTCTCTCTCTCTCCCCCCACCCCCCCCCCCCCCCCCCCCCGCGCGAGAACCCACTTCTCAGCGTCCGACTTTAGGTAAGAATCCCCTCACCTCGATTCAAGGGTTTTTCGAAATTGAGGATTCGTTGAAAGTTGTTAAAGCATCCAACTCTAAACCAATTGGCAAAGAGTGGAGAGGCCGTTTAGGCTCATATACTAGTTTTTACAGGATCACAACGAAAGAAAGTGCAACTATGGCACAAATAAAGGGGAAAAGCCTCCGAAAATCTAGCTCTGATACTATGTTAAAGCATCCAACTCCAAACCAATTGGCAAAGAGTGGAGAGGCCGCCCAGGCTCATATACTAGTGTTGGAGGAGATAATTAACCGATGTGGGACAAATCCCAACAAAAGTTTTCTAAATATATGATAACATTGTGCCTTTTTCAGGAATTCCAGAGTACAAACTCATTGTTGGGCTCCACAAAGTTCGTTGGTTCTCTCTCCGGTAAGAATCCCCCCACCCTCAACTCAAACCGTAGCATTTGAGGGTTTTCTTTTTGTGTTTATACCTTCAGTTCATGCGCTACGATCACCAGCTTTCTGTGTGATTAGATGACTAGAATACTAGGGTTTTCCGAAATTGAGCATTCCAATTTTTCTATTGTAGACACCCTATTTTGAACTGTCCAGATTAGTTTATTTACGGTCTTTTGATTTCCCAATGATGATTAAAGGTCGAAAACATCCCGAGATTGATGGTATGTTTGAGCTTTGAGTATTCCGAGCCTCGTTCAAACCCTTTCAAGCTTTATTTTCAATCCCTTCAAGCTAGAGCCAAACGGCCTCAGCAAAGCCCTACTGGCGTAAGCCAGTATTGTGTTGGCGTGCGCCGGTCAACTGCCACGTGTCGGTCATCGACCGTTGACTCAGTTACCATCGGCGCACGCAGGTACAATGGCGGTGTACGCTAGGCAAAGCTAGTCAAAACATCACTATTCAACCACGTGCTAGAAAACTTTTACGGCTCCCCAGTACCGTGAACAGTTCCCCTGATGATTATACTTTGCAGAGACGTTCCCCTCTCTCTCCTACATCCCCCATCAAGTAGTCCCATGCATTTAATGCATGGGAAGCTCCCTCTTTAACCCAACCAGCCTCTTACCCCAGCTGGTTACACTCCCTCACCAGCACATTTTGGCTATAAATACCCCCCTTGCATTCATGTGCAAGGGGTTAACCACCATAAAGACTCCAAGCCTTCTTTTCTTCTTTGCTCTCTTCTCATCCAACTCCATTGAAAGAGAAAGCAAAGGGGCATTCCCACACTTCTTACACAGCTATTCTCTCATCACCCAACCTCCATCTCTCAAGTTCAAGGTTCAAACCATTCATCAACCTCCAAACCAAAGGTATATCACCTTTTGTATGGCTTTCTGTTTTGATCCTTGAGGGGAGCCAGTGAGGTCCAGGCTAGTAATCAATACTAGTCCTAGCCTTAAAACTGGCAAAATGCTAAAAATCGTATGAAGTGAACAATGGCGCACGCCAGTAGAATAAAGTTGTACGCCAATCATGGCAGTACGTGCATCACTGGCGTGGGGATCATTGGTCACCTGCTTTCTTGCTTATGCTTTTCCTCTATCACCTTATAGCATGCTAAGAATCAGTCTATTGTTTTCTGTATTCTAAAACTGCTTAGTTGTAGGGTTCAATACCTGCCTTTTGCTTGTTTTAGAAGGCCTCTGGGATGTTTCTGGTCATGTTCCAAAGCCCAGGTAATGTAAAGCCAAGCACTGGACAAAAGGTATAACTGGCGTACGGTCTATGTGGATCGGCGTACGGCAGTTATGACAGAGTCCAATGGCTGGCCCTTACATAGTAGTTGAGCCTTGGCCTCTTTATATTTCCCCACACTATTTATGGGGTGTACTGTTCATCTTATTTCCTTAGATCCATTGCTTTTGTCTGTAACTGCTTAGTATATGACTGATAAACTGCGTGGTTTGTCCTGAGCGTGCACTGGTCCTTCCAGAGCTCAAAGGATTGAGATAGGAGCTGTGAGTGTAGGTTTACCGGCGCACGCTAGTCTAGGTGTGACGTACGCAAGAAGTTTCAGTATGCAGTGGTTTGACCACTGCATACAGGTTCTTCCCTGTGCACGTTATTCTGGGACAGTGTGTTCTAGTTTATCTAAAATACTCACAGGTGCTTGTTCCCAATCTATATTCGTTGTTTCAAGCAAATTCTCCATAAAACATTTTGTCACATAACTGCAACTTGTTATAGTTTTAATCCTCTTTAATTGCTCCCCCGCCCTAACTGGCTAAAAAATGATTAATGAGAGAAAGATGTAAATGTTTTATAAAATGCCTGAGTAGAGACCGATTTCCGGATCGGGCGAGAGGGATGCCATAAAACCCTTCCCCTCTCGTAACGGTTCCTTAAGTATTTCACCACTAAAACCCGAATGGCGACTCTGAATCGAAGCGTTTTGCCGCGCTTTTCCAAAAAAGGGCGCACTCGATTTTAAAGAACAAGATTGAAAATTTTGGGGCACGTGCCCACACCTATTTGTTGAAGTTTTTTGTACTACAAAGTTTTCTGAAAACCAAAACTAACAAAAGGGAAAAAATACCAAGTTTGTGTATAGCCAACAACAAAAGGAAAAAAAATCTTCAGTTTCATCCTTTTGATTGGTGTACTGAAGTGTTAGTTCTAGCGGTTCAATAAATCGATTATCAGGCTTGGTAGTATATGGAAATGTTGTTTAAAATAAATTTATCTATTTTAGTTGTAACTTTTCAAATGATTTACTATTTATGTTTACTTATATAGTATTGGTTTGAAAATGCAATGGTGTTGAGGAGGATTAACACAAAATAGATTGCGTCAATGGAATCGTAACGAGGTAACTTCAATTGCACATATACCATTTGTTATCTTTAATATTTAATACTAATGTATTCATAAAGTGTTTGATGAAATGCACAAACGACGAAAATAAAATATTTTCACTGAGCTTCTTTCCGAAAAGTGAACAAATTTAGTTTGTTTGAATCCTTCGATCTTCTCATTTCCATTTAGGTGTATTTAAGCAACCACTGGATTCAAGTAAGCTTATATTATCAGAGTTTGGTGTTGATGATGCATTTTGATTCTCAAAAGAAGCATGGGCATGGGCCTTTGATTTGAGGCTACAACTGTAGCTTCATTTTTTTCACTAACACTATTTATAAAAGCCTATGTTGTGGAAGCGAAGAACGCCATTATTTTTGTACATTTTTTTGTATTGAGTTATTCTATTCTGGGAGTATGTGACTTATAACCTGATTGTTTATTTTTTCAGCTTGATGGGCAAATGCCGAGTGCTAAAACAGTTGGAGGCGGTGACGATACTTTCAACACATCCTTCAGCGAAACCAGGGTAGGAAAATACGCCTATAAATTTAGGATTTCAATAAGTAGATTTTGTTGGGAGGAGGGAAAAATCCACTCGCATGGGGTGAGATATACACATAAACAGAATTAATCTTATGTGAGTTTGAGTTAAAAACAACCGTTGTATCCATTTTTTTATTTATAAAAGTGGGGTTTGATACTTTATTTAGACTGCGCTTAGAATGTGTTTCAAAAATTGATGGCGGCTGTCGCTTCCAAATTCTACAGTTTAGTTTTTGGATCTTGATTATTAGGATTGAACCTTTTATTTTAATCTACCACTTTAGCTTACTCTGTGCTCTTACTAACACACTGGCTGGATTGATTATTGGACTTTGGGGTTTTTTTTTTTTTTTTTTTTTATGTTGGTACATCCTTTCTTGCATTTCATATGTATTAGGACTGCACATTTCATATATCACTTCAGGTAGGTCTTCCTTTCTTTTCCATCGTATTTCTAAAGACTATTGAATAAAATTAGGTGATTCTTTTCCTTCACTTTTAAAAGCAGCGATATTAACATCTTCGAGAAAGCAATGATATCAACCTACTTTTATGGTATGCTGGTTCTTCATTCTAATTTTATGGGTTTTCTATTTTGATTTTTTGCAGCTATCATGATTCTGAAGTCTAAATCATTAATGTCATTCCACTGAATACCACACATCAAAAGGTAGTTTCTCTTTATAGTATAAGCTGCAAGCTGGGGTATTTAAATTTTTTGAGTTCTAAATGGCCCTAACACAAATATGAGAATGATCGAGAATCTTTTTGATCTATAACTTTTATTATTTGTCTTTCAAAGATGCTCACTTTGTGTTTGTTAAAATGCATATTCGACAGAGTGAAAGTAGTAGGGAGTGAATTAATTCTTTATGCCCACTTTCGTATAGCTCTCTTAATTTTTGTTTTGGTTGACTTTGGATAGACTTTATGGTCTAACACTACGAGGACACATGACACGACAGAAACATGTGGAGGCGTGCCTGGACACGCCACATGAGGTATCCATTACCATGAGAAATACTGGGGATACGGCAAAGTGAATTTAACACTTTTTAAAAGCTTTCCCAAGATTATATATGTATCTTAAAAAGTATTCCAATTGGGAGTTCATTTGTTGTGGACTTTGTTTCTCTTTCGCTTGAATGATATTGTTTAATCAGAGTTTAATCAGATCACTACTAGATCAGCACATCCCTTTCCTTAGGTAACAATGCGATCAAATCATTACAGGATGAGCATATCCCTTCGCTCTTTCCCCTATCGCCAAGCATATGACCGAAATGTGTTGCGTCATGCCTTCAGGCACTGGCATGCACTAGTTAAATATGTATTTGAATTTGCTAGGTTAATCTTTTCCTGGCTAAAGTTAATATATTTAAAAATGAAAATGGTCCTGCTAATAGGTGCCCCTGGGGCATAAGTTTGGGGCACATGTTTATGATTTTTTAAATGCTTTAGGTGCAATAAATAACCTAAATCCATGAATTGTGTTTATTGGTACTCACAAAGTATTACTTTTCATCACTATCTCCTAGACTACCCATAAATGTTTGTAATACTCTTTTTTAATGACAATACTATCCTCATTTTCTTTTAAAAATTAGGTAGACGAAAGGTTTTCCTTTTAAAAAATCTAGTCGGTTGGTTCGTAGCTTCTCGTCATCGTCCTTTTTTTTTTTTTTAACCACTGTTGTTCCTTCTTCCAGTATCACCCAAATTAGGTAGATGAAGGTTTTCTCTTTTGAAACAATGCTTGACGACACCTAATTTTCAAACAAAACAATACTCGGAAAAAAACCTAACAAACATAAGAATTTCAATTGGATAATACTACCACAAACAATCAAATAAAAATTCAAGAGTTCCTATTTTTAACGTGTAAAAAAGAGAGTATTTTTTCTTTTCATTTGGGTATACTCACAGTTCATCATCCATTATCCTACAAATTAAAATATCAATATCTGGTGAAAATAGCAAAAGAAAAAAAAAACTCTTTATCCAGAAAAATAATATAAAAATTATTTCCAAAAATAACTCAAAAATATATATGGGAAAATGAACAAAAGAAAAAGTTCATACCTTTGTAATAGAAATTCGGAGGGATACACTTATTACTTCCTCGTATTATTTTTTTTCCCCTTTGAAACAGAGGTCAGACGAACTTCTCTGTTGAGCATTTGCCTTTGCCTCTAAGGAAAAGAACCTGGCGCCAGGAAAAAATTCCCAATGAAGAGTCATGTCGTATGGTCAACTAAGATTTCACTCCAAAACAATAGTTTATTTTCTCACTTTAAAGAGCGAAGAATATGAAGCGTTACAAGGTCACTTTTGTCATTCAAAATATTGTTTGACTTCTTTTAATTTAGTGTTTTATATTTTCAATGTCATTATTAGTAGATGTTGGAATGAGTATAAGAAAATATAATTAAATCATTTAATGAACCCTAATCTTGTGCCTTAAACTTATGCCCCGGGGGCACCTTGTAGCATTTGCCGTAAGAGTATTGAGTATTCTCAATTTCATTTATTTTTGTTAATTGGATAGAATCAGAACCGAACTAAAATCGGACCGGCCTGACAGTTTAATTCTGGTTTGGTTTCATGTATATATTGGTTAGGTTTTGATTTCTAATTTTCTAGAACCGTTTAAAATGGTTCAGTTATTGATTTTCTAGAGAACCGGACCAATTCGGACCATGTGCACCCCTAAAGGTGACTCATTCAAATGACCTTAAACTTGTTAAATAAAGCAATTGCATTTCTTAGTCAATCGATCTTCACCAGCAAGTTCGCAACCTTGTACCTTGACAATACGCTGATATAACGCAATTGGTGTTTAGCTGATTGGAATCATCAACTTCGACTTGTGGAACCCTTGAGTACGATGCTTCCCTAATGGGATGTAAAGCCGAAGCAGCCCGTTAACGGCATTCTCATGCTTTCAATTTTTGGAACTATTTTATATTTTTACGGAAAAAAAAAATAGTATTCACATCGCAAGTAAGTTGTTTCCAGAATTGTCCACTCTAGTTGTGTAGACTTTGGATAATCATTCTTCCATTATTTTTTAAGGTTCATGGGTAATGGGCTACTCAATCAAAAAAACCAAATAGCCCAAGATAAATGTTTTATTAACCGATCTAGTTGTGTTGATTAAAAAAATCACTATCGTTTTAAAATAGCCCAAAACAAGTGTAGTATCAATCAGCTCTCTCTCTCTCTCTCTCTCTCTCTCTCTCTCTCTCTCGCTGTTAGCACAAAGGGTCTTCATTGTTTGTTGGTTCAATGGATTTGAATGTGCGAGGAAAAGCAGGCCTTGTTTGGTTCCATGCATTTTCTCAGAGCTTCAGATCGTGAATCCTCTTACAAACCAAAGCTATGCAAGGGGCATTTTCGGAGTCAACATCTTCTTCATCTCATCACATTTTCAAGTGAAATCAAACTATTGAACTATTTTGTCTTCTAAATAAATAAAAAACCACCAATCTACCAAAGAAAACAAATAACCATGGATTCAAACCCAAAGGAATACTGGATGAAGCAAAGAGTAAGAAATCAGAATAACGAATACATCAGTTTATTCCAAGGACACAAACGTCATCAGGCATCAGCAACAACGGCAACATCAAATGCTACAAAATGCTGCAGATATCTTACACATTCAACTACAAGGTATAACTTCAGGATATTTCCTTACATAAATACGGTATAACAAGCGCACGTACAGACTGAAGAAAACAATCATACAAGCTGAAGTCTCAGAAGTGACTATTGTTTCTCGGAAGGCATCCCATTCATCGTCCCCAGTTCTGTCTTGCAACTCTCTCTCACATCTTTTAGGGTGAGCAAACCGGCTTCCTGCCACACAAATTGAGTTACTCATCACATTTAAAACTAGAGAAAAGATGTAGAACTCTTAACTTGGAGAAGGCAATATTCCAATCTTTCTTCACCTCACATTACACCTCTTGCAGTTACAAAATGGGCTGTACACATTGCATTCAGGATTTTGTAAAAGCCTAATGCAAGAATAAAGTGTTGCTCTTATTTTTTCTTCAATAATCAAAGTTCGGGAACTGGGGAAGTAAGCTATTGTTCAGGTTATTTACCCAAAAAAAAAAAAACTATTGTTCAGGGATGTTAATTCCCATTTATATGTTTCCTTCCGTGCCTGAAGATGAGTTTGGGATTGGATGCTGTGTTTAAAATAGAACATTCCATGGCTACAATAATTAGGCATACATCGAATTAAAGAACTCATACTTATATGTTACAACCATGGGTACCATATCAAGATGTGATAAACTTGACCAATGTCAGCAATTTAGATGGTTGATCCCTCAACAGGCATCTGATTCTTTGTATTTCACAAGACCTATAAATGTGATTCTTTCATGGGTTTAGTGATCACCAGGAATGTCCAGCTAGATCTGGGTGATTAATAACTTAGGAGTTGAATAGACAACTTTTTTGTTTGTGTCCATATAGTTTCCTTGAATCGTGATATCATATCAATACCTGATAGCAAAAGACATGACATACTAAATATAGGTCAATAAACAAGTAAACAGCTACAAAACAAAAGAATTCACGAAAACTTTGCATTAAGCAATGCATAACCAATTACGCAATAAATCTAAGATGTAAAAATGATTTTAAAAAGTATGACATTCTGTTGTATAAGTCATTTAAGTACTCAAAAACTAATTCAAAATTTTCAACCTTAGCTATTACCAACAAAAGCATTGTTGACACTTAACACGTGCCAAGCAAGAAAACCATATACATGCCAACCTGATTACTGGTTACCTAGTAAATTGTCTATAAACTACAACCCAACTTTTAAAATCGGAACAGGAAGGAACTCAAAACTAACAAAGAAGCCAGAAACACATCCACAAAGCCCAAAGTTATTGTCATGCTTCATTCAAGTATTCTCTCAGGCCAGTCTCAAGATCATCAGCTAGGATGATCATTGCCTAATAATTGATAGTTTAACACATTCTACCACTTTGCAAATCATAAAAGGTAAGGAAGCTTTGAAAAGTCATATACATATAAATAGAGAAGTAAAAACAATACGAATTTGTTTTGACCTTGCAAGTATGACTAATAGCACCGTTCAAAGTATCACATGAGATGTTCAAAGCAATCCCCTTCCATCCACAGGCACAATAAGTATCTCTATAATTGTGTAATTTATGTTTTATGATACTAGTATACTGAGTTCTATGTTAGGATTCCACCCATGGTGGTGGGATAGTTTTGAGAAACACCCATAGTGAGGGGTGTCTTGTGTTTTTTCCCCAGAGCCCTCTATATATGTGTATGTTGCTAACCCTACTGTGCTAGAGTGATAGTGTACAATGTGAGGGAGAGGGTGAGGTGAGAGAGGGGAGCCGGCTTGTGGCTCTCCGGAGAGGAACCGGTGTTGGTTCCCGGAGAGCTTTTGTAGTTTTGTATATGCGATTTATATAGAGTGATTTTTTTCTCTCATTCTCTCTTGTGTGTGATTGTGCGTGTGTTTGGTGTGAGATCCTGGGTGTGCACAACATTCTATAACTAACCAACTGATCAGTACAAAAATTGTGAATTCATCAGAAGCCAATAACGTTTTAGAACTTGAATGGGGTTCAGAGAAAAACTTATCTCCAATTTCACTAGTCTTAAATGCTCATAAAGAAGGCATCTCTTCATGCATTAGTTATTTCTATAAAGTGAAAATAGAAGTCAAATGCTAGTCTATTGACAAAAGCCGCTAACACTTTCCCCCTTACTCTTTGCTTTTGGTTGTGCCCCTCTTCCAAATTATTTGTTTCAACATTTCCGTCCTGTTACGTTACCCATTGTCCCAGAAGCCTAACTTGTTAAGAACTTAGGAGTGGACCCAAATAGATATCAAGATATTCAACATCCTCCCTCACCTCCATCTCCAGTTGTGCTTCAACTCCATCTTGCACGTGGAGATGCGAATAACTATTAATAGAGCAAAATAGAATACCAATGGGAGACGCAGAATGCAAACTGTTGGAATATTTAAGTAGTTATGAGTCTTGTCCCACATTGGTTAAACAAGTCTTGTAACAAGTTATCTCTTAATATAAATAATAGTTATTTGTGTATACACTTTCCTTATTCTCCCAAACAACATGGTATCAAAGCCACCCTTAATCCAACCCTAAACCTAATCATAATCTTAACCCACGCCCCACCACCCATCATCACCACATACTGTTACTGTTCACCGCGACACTGTTCACAGAGAGTACTGTTCATCGCGAACACTGTTCACGCGAGACTATTCATCGCGGTACTGTTCACGCGGGTACTGTTCATCGCGAGCACTGTTCATCGCGAGCACTGTTCACCTTGAAATTCCCTTTGATACCCTAACCCCATGCACCAAACCCATTCGAAATTGCTGAAAAATCTTTGGAACTCTTGAAAAACCCTAATCGAACCTTAATCACCCCCCATCGAGCCCGAATCAACCCTCATTCACTATAATCAACTCTCAAAACTCCTAAATATGGTTTGAATCCCCCTGAATCGTGTTCAAAACACCCCAGAATCCCACGATTTATGTTCGAAATAGTCTAAAAGGTTTTCGCTGGCAACCAGATTTGTCACATGTTGTTCGTTCAGTGTTTCTAGCCTTGTTCGGATGGGATCAGTCACATGCATCTCGATTTATGTGTTGTGTTCTGAGGTATCGATCTAAATCTCGATTTGTTGCTGTCTATGTCGCCTATTGGTTGGTGTTCTCGATTGGTTACCGTCGATAATATGAATGTTTGGATTATTGAGGTCTGTTGATTTTAGTATTGTTATTAGCAAGTATTGTTCCATGATTTGTTTATAGTCGTCGACTTGTTGGTAGACGGAGTTAATTTTCGGTTGTTTGGTTGATCGCATATGATCTTGTGCTGTTGATGATGTTGGGTGATCGTCTGGTTTGGTGATCTGTTGGTAGTTGTTGATCCTATTAGTTGGTTCTTATTGGTGGTTGTTAATTCAGTGCAATGGAGGAGAGTGGTGAGTTTGCTTCTGATTTTCGTGGTCAAGATTATGGGTTCAGTGATAGGGTTTTTGGTGGTCGTTACCCTAATTCTGGCACTCGTTGTGCAAGCCATGAGTTTGGTCAAGATGGTAGTAGCAATCGTCGTCGTGGTTGTGTTCCTCGACATTGCACCTATTGTAATGGCAACAATCATACGGTTCAGTATTGTTGGGATCTTCATGGTTGGCCTTCTACTCGGCCGGTTACTCATTCTACTGATGCCACAGTGACTATTTCCGCGGAAGAGTACCAACGTCTTGTGTCACTTCAGACAGGTTCCTCCATTGCAACGCTAACTCAGACAGGTTCTTCCGTTGCGTATGTTGCATCTTCTTTTTCTTCTATTCCTTGGGTCATTGATTCTGGTGCATCTGATCATATGACTGGTACATCTACTATTCTCTCTGGCTATCGATCTATTGATAAACCATCTCGTGTTACATTAGCCGATGGCTCTACCACTGATATTACTGGTTTAGGTTCTATTTCAGTCACTTCTTCTTTGACTTTAGATTTCGTATTACATGTTCCTCGTTTTCCATTAAACCTTATGTCTGTTAGTAAACTTACCAAATCTTTAAATTGCTCTGTCACATTCTTTCCCGGTGGTTGTGTGTTTCAGGATCTCAAGACGGGGAGGAAAATTGGTGGTGGTACTGAACGTGGTGGCATGTATTACTTTACCGACGATGTTCACCCTAGCTTTGTTGCCCTTCAGTCTTCGGTGACACCATATCAACATCATTGTCGTCTTGGTCATCCATCCCTTCAAAACCTTAAACGGCTGGTACCTTCATGTAGCCGTGTTAATGTTTTGCCATGTGAAGTCTGTGAATTTAGTAAACATCATCGAGTGTCTTTTTATCCTAGGGTTGAGAGTCGTGTGTCTCGTCCTTTTCAATTAGTTCATTCTGATATTTCGGGTCCAATGCGTGTTCCTAATGTTTTTGGCTTCCAATATTATGTTATCTTTGTTGATAATTACTCTCGTGTCACGTATCTTTATCTCATGAAAGAGAGGTCAGAGTTGTCTTCTATTTTTAAGTCATTTTATACAGAGATCAAAACTCAGTTTGATACTTGCATTCGTATATTTCGTTCTGACAATGCAGGTGAATATTTTCATAATTCTCTTTCTAAGTTTTTTGATGATCATGGTATAATTCACCAATCTTCTTGTGCTCGAACTCCACAACAAAATGGAGTTGCCGAACGCAAGATTAGGCATTTATCAGAGGTTATGCGTGCTTTGTTATTCCAAATGCAAGTTCCTAAGTCTTATTGGAGTTATGCTGTTCTTACAGCATGTTATTTGATCAATCGTATGCCATCTAGAGTCCTAGGCGGTCAGATACCCCATACGATTTTATTTCCTGGTTAGTCTCTTCACTCATTACCCTTACGAGTATTTGGGTGCACCTGTTATGTTCATACTCTTGATCCTGACCGGGACAAACTTGATCCCCGGTCGATTCGGTGTATTTTTCTGGGATACTCGTGCACTCAGAAAGGGTATAAGTGTTGCTCACCGTCTCTACGTCGTCATTTTGTTTGTGCTGATGTCACATTTAATGAGTCATTACCCTTTTACTTGGGTCCCCGTACTCCAGTTGACCTTCCTGCTGAAACTGAGTCTGTATTTCCTATTTGTGTACCATCTGTGCCACCCTTGCAGGTGTATGTTCGTCGGCAGAAAGTATTAACAGCCCCACCAGTGCCTTCCGCCGCGCCTCCTCCGTCTCAAGATCTAGTTCCACAACCATCGACACCTCCACCACCGCCACCGCCACCGCCACCTCCACCTCCACCTCCACCTCCACCTTTATCATCACCTGGTCTTCCTATAGCTCTTCGCAAAGGTATTCGGTCTTGCACTTCTCACCCTATTGATCGTTTTGTGTCTTATGCTCACTTGTCTCCATCTCTTCGTGCTTTTACTACTTCTGTTTTGTCTGTTTTTATTCCTAACACTGTTCGGGAGGCCTTATCTATTTCCAAGTGGCGGACAGCTTTGGAGGCTGAGATGTCTGCTCTACATGACAATGGTACTTGGGAGTTGGTTCCTCTTCCGCCAGGAAAGTCTACTGTTGGTTGTCGGTGGGTCTTTACGGTCAAATATCATCCTGATGGCTCTGTTGAGCGTTACAAAGCTCGTCTTGTTGCTAAGGGATATACTCAGACTTATGGTGTTGATTATGCTGAGACTTTTTCTCCAGTTGCCAAGCTTGGTTCTGTCCGGCTTCTTATCTCCCTTGCAGCCAATCTTGGTTGGCCTTTATTCCAGTTGGATGTTAAAAATGCCTTTCTTCATGGGGATCTCCAGGAGGAGGTTTATATGGAGCAACCACCCGGGTTTATTGCTCAGGGGGAGCGTAATCAGGTATGTCGTCTTCGCAAAGCACTATATGGTCTTAAGCAGTCTCCTCGGGCCTGGTTTGGCAAGTTAAGTGATGCAGTTTTGAAATTTGGGATGAGTCGCTGTCAGTCTGATCATTCGGTTTTCTCTCTCTCATCTGACCGAGGGAAAGTATTATTGATTGTTTATGTGGATGATATTATTATTACGGGCGATGATCAAACAGGTATTGATGAGTTGAAGGTATTTCTGCAGAGTCAGTTTCATACCAAAGATCTGGGAAGGTTGCGATATTTTTTGGGTATTGAGGTTGCACGATCTAAAGATGGCATTAGTTTATCACAGAGAAAATATGTGCTAGATATTCTAGATGAGACTGGTTTATTGGGGTCGAAGCCTGTCGATACTCCTATGGATCCTAATGTCAAACTGTGTGTTGATCCGGGGGAGTTGTTTTCTAGCCCTGACCAATATCGTCGCTTGGTTGATAAATTGAACTATCTTACTATTACACGTCCAGATATCTCGTTCGCAGTTAGTATTGTAAGTCAGTTTATGTCTGCTCCTCGTTTTCCACATTGGGAGGCTGTTCTTAGAATCGTAAAGTATCTCAAGGCCCATCCAGGACGTGGTTTGTTTTATCGAGCTAATAGTCACTTACGTATTGAGGCTTTTACCGACTCTGATTGGGCAGGAGGACCGTCTGACAGGAGATCCACTACAGGATATTGTGTTTTTCTCGGTGGAAACCTTGTCAACTGGAAGAGTAAGAAACAAACAGTGGTTGCACGGTCTAGTGCAGAGGCAGAGTATAGAGCTATGGCCCACACGACATGTGAGATTGTATGGGTGCGATCTTTTCTTGAGGAGATAAGATTTAGCGTGCAATTGCCAATGAATATGTATTGTGATAATCAGGCCGCAATTCACATTGCATCCAATCCGGTATTTCATGAGAGGACTAAGCATATTGAAGTTGATTGTCATCTGGTGCGTGAGAAGTTAGTTGGTGGTGTGATAGCTACTCCCTTTGTGTCTTCAAGTGCTCAGTTAGCTGACATATTTACTAAGTCATTGTTCAAGCCCCGGTTAGAGATGTTATGTAGCAAGCTGGGACTTTGTGATATCTATTCTCCAGCTTGAGGGGGAGTGTTGGAATATTTAAGTAGTTATGAGTCTTGTCCCACATTGGTTAAACAAGTCTTGTAACAAGTTATCTCTTAATATAAATAATAGTTATTTGTGTTAGGGTTTATTAACACCCTATACACTTTTCTTATTCTCCCAAACAACACAAACAAAGAGAATTGAACCCAAGGCCTCTCCCAACATGAGCTCAAATACGATGTTAAGTTACCAATTATCCAAAAAGGGAAATATGCCCAACAATGTCTATCAAGCTATTCAATGCATCACTTATTTATTTGCATTCAGAAGGCATGAGAAAATCAACTTTTTTGCAAGTTACAACCAAGTAAGGAAACGTCAACATGTAAACTTTAAGTTGCTGACATCCTAAATTAAACGTCAGCAACATTGTATAATCCTTTATAAAGAACGGAATATGGCCACGGTTGCACAAGTTGAATTATAATTTAAGAGACGATTATAATGTATGATCTGACATCATATAATCTGAGTCCGAAGTTTCAACTTACATAGTTACATATCTCCATCTCTTACTTATGGCTATGCTACACCGAAGAATTATGCACAATTCCACATGCCTTTGAACACTTAAGCCAATCAAGGATAACAGAAGTAATTGCCGTCAAATTGTAGGCTCCAACTTTTTCCTTTAGCATCTTTGTGTTTGTTGGGGTTTGGCTGGGGCTGGGGAGAGGGAGGGATGGAGGATAACCGACCAGCGAAATCACGTGTAGGACACTATGTGTTTTTAGTTAAGAACACAATAAAAGTGTTAATTTCCTGGAATTTCTTATACCCAAACAATGTAAAATAGCATTTAGTATACACATCGGGTGCATCTACACATAGTAATATAATTTATCATATATCCTAACCCAGAAGATGAAATATATTTTAAATCTAACGCAAGTCATACTGTTATGTTATGTAGTCAGTAGTACCACAATTTTTCAAACTAGGCAAGAGTTGAGCGTTAAATAGTATTCGACTTAGAAAAAAGAATCATTCAAACTGCATATTGGCTATTACTATGAAGAGAAGTAAGAAAATAAGAGTTAGACTTACGAGTTGGCTGCCTTCACGACCTAATATATCCTCCATATGAAGAAACAGTGACCTCCACTGACCCATGAGATCAGATTCTAACCTCGCAGACTTGAGGCAGTTTTCTTGATTATGTTTATCAAGGCCTTTATCCCTGCAGTATCTTTGAGCCAAAATGCTGGCTTCTTTCTGACTCTTCTTCAGTGCTGGGGAAGTATCAAACAATTACTATGCTAAGTAAAAAGAAACCAGAACCTCATACAAATATCAACCAAGATTAATTTTTTAACTGCAAGACATTAGACGTACCAGCTATTCGACCGTAGATATCCTGGTAGTGAAGGTCTGACAAAATATAGCCAGCTGAATACCACCAAATAAAACAACCACAGCCTTGTCAGATCATGGGCATAATGAAACCAATAAAATATTGTCAGACAAGAAGGAGTTTCTAATAATCAGCAGAGATGACTGAATGCTAGTCACAAACAACCACCAAGAATCTGAAACCCATGTCAACAGATGGAAACTTTAGCATGAAACTATGATGTAAAGAACTCGGGTGTACCTTTCACACAGAAGGAACAGGAGCATTCTTTGATCAAGTCAACACCTCCACTTGAGTTGGAGCTTCCATTTCCCTTAAGTCCAACGCATCTCTCTAATTTATAAGATCCAGGACCCAGTGACTCGGGCAATCTTGAGCTTCCAATTACGTTACGTCCTACACTTGTCTCCAGTTCAAAATTATCAGCACCAATATCTTTGCAATGAGCCTCTAATTTATCACCTCTTGGATCAATTTGCACAACTTCCGGAGGGATACTTACTTCCACAACTTCCGGAGGGATACTTACTTCCACAACTTCCGGAGTGACACTTCCTTCATGTTTTTTGCAAATTTCTTCAGCAAAAGCACATGGTTCGGAGGCCATAGGCAGCAAAATGCTAGAAACACAGCTGCCTCTTGAGGCATCAGCAACTTGCGCATCATTTTCAATGACAGAATCAGTTCTACCAAGATGAAGGCTGTCACTAAGTGAATTCGACTCCTTAAGTTCACTTGACACTTTTGAGATGCCAGAAATCACATTACCCCGGAGTGAATTGATCTCACTGCAAGGACGTGGTGAAACGCAAACTCTCTTACCTTTTTCAATGTCATTTACAACAAATTTGATCCCACATTTCTCTTTGACAATGTTTTCAACTCCCTTGACGACCTTCTGCATAAACTGTGAATCTCCCTCTTTGTCATCAACACGCTTACCACGTCCCTCCCTGGATTTACTTCCTGAATTGCCTGAAATCAGCAATAATTCCCTTTTCCCTAATCTATTGGTTACATCACCCAAAACAGTACGGGTTTTGGGAAACCCATCGGTAGAATTACCCTCACTCATAATGAACTTACTTGCATAAAACAAAAGGCATCAATCCAATCCCGGGATTGGAATCAATTATATCTGTAAATGTGTGGATCAAATCCCTATCCCACAGATTTGGGGGTTCAATTGAATCCTTGAGCGTCTGATGGACACAAAGAAAAACACCAGCTTAGTATAACAACCAAAGCAAACACCTAGCGGTATTTAATCATGTTTCTTCCCACAAAGATCTAAGTTATCTAACAGCCCCTTTGGATTAAAGGATTTGATAAGAAAAGAAAGGATTAGAGTTTCTTGCCAAATCACTCGAATTTGGTTTGAGACTTTAAGTAATTTGGTAAAAAACAAAGAGAACAGTACAAAAATGACATTTTTTGGTTAGTTCTTTCTCTTCTCACTTATTGTTCGGAAGTTGGAACCTATGGAAAAGAAAGGAAAATCAAAAAAATTGCCCTCCCTTTGTTTGGTTTAGAAAGAAAGTGAGGAAAATAAGAAAACCAAGTTTTGAGCACAGTACATTTTCATCACACTTCTCTTCTTAACCATTTCCCTTTCTTTTTCTTTCCTTTCAACAAGTTCCAGGCGGACAATCTCTCCAAAATGGTGTGTTTCGGTGAGAAGGACTACCATTTCTTGTCACACCCTTCCTCACAATCCAACTTATTTGGCGAGATTTCGGTTCCACCAAAATCTATAACTAACCCTCACAAAAAAAAAAAAAAAACTAGAGAAGTTGAAACCGACAGAGAAACACAGATCTTGATGCCTTGTAACGTGAAAAATAAACCTCGAGAATAATCCTATTCACTAATTCAGTTGGAGGAATGAAAAAGACATTAGGGTTTTCTCCACTAAAAGTATACATATACATCAACAAATTGGAACGTGGAAAAACAAACTAAGGGAAATGGGTATTGCATAATTAGAACTAAGATGCATTAAAGAAAGGTGAAGATCTGAGGGCATGTTGAAAAATGAGTTACCTCTGTGAAGGGAGTTCAAGAGATTGGGGAAAATCTTGTTTGGTGGGAAAGCAGAATCACAATCCCAGAATCTGGATTGAGCTTTCTGGAGGGTGCTCGTTTTGTACCAGACTCTCTCTTTGTATAACAAACAGAGAGAGAGAGAGAGAGAGAGAGAGAGAGAGAGAGAGAGAGAGAAAGGGGTTGAATTAATCGAGCGGGAAACTGGATTTAGGTCACCGCCAAATTGGCCCGCGTTTGATGTTTGAACATTTTATGGGACCGCGAATCACACCGGTGGATGGACATTGGACAGTCACGGATGCGACTTGGGCTTGGGTTAGCCCAAGCCCAGCATAAAAAATTAAAAAAAATGAGCATAAAAAATAAAATAAATAAAATAAACCTTGGACACTATCAATTATGTAAATACATCCTCCGTCTCGATTTATTTATCCAATTTGAAAATTCAAACTTATTAAGGGAATATAATGATTACTAGTAAAAAGATTAAACTTTTCAAGAATGCCCCTTCACTTTTCTAGCATTAAATAAGAGCACACATTAACAAGTCAATATCAAACTGGACAAACAAATTGAGAACAGAGGAAGTATTACAGAGCAAGTTTTAAATAAATTTATTTAGATTGGCCGCGCTTGACTTACCCTATATTATGATGGAAAAGGCATAATCATCTTTCTAAATTTTGGCATGAAAAACGTGCTGGGGAATCGTGCTCTATGCTATGCACGATCCGAGCCGTCGGATGCATTCGATGCTCGAATTGAGCACAGCACGCTACACAAGAAGGTTAGATTATTTGTCTTATTTATAAATGGTTATGTAAATTCATGTGATTATTTCTTGGTTATTGTTGTTATTCATACGGTTTATTAAAATTGCTTTTTGTACTCCACTATTAAGTGGCATGAGTTATATTTATTGCCTAGAAATACTCTACTCTGGATGCTTGGATATTGGTATTGTGCTATGTGGATGCATCAGTGATCTCACATGATTAAATACGCCAGTTGAAAATTTGAACATTAATGGTGGGAGAAATTTAATCCCTTAGGCTAAGATGTTCAAAGTGAGACCATTTGAAGATTCAATAATATTATATAGTTTTTGCTCGAATAGCATCATGAAAAAGAGTTTTGAAAAGTCGTTTTGTTTATAAGTAGAAAAAAAATTTCTCCTTAAGATTAGTGAGAGCAAATACATTTTATCTGAGCTATATGGATATTGGTCAAAAGATTATTGGATCGATATCTCAGTGACCATGCTATGAACCATTTGAAAGCTACAAATAAAAGTTACGAGGTACATGTAAGAAACCAAGAATTTTAAGTTGATTTACATACATCCCAATCATATGAAACTGATTGCTTACGAGTTTAGATCCTGTCATGGTCTAGACATCTTAAGTTATTTGATTTCAATGTAGAAGTCAGTGAAAAGCTATGTTAGATATTAAGGTTAAAGCAACCCATGCCAACCCTACTTCACTTTTGGATTGTAATTGTATGCATTGAGATCACTTTTTAACATCTCCAGTGGGACCCTTCAACGTCAGAAATGAGCCACATCAGCCGATTTGTGAAAGAAATGGATAGAGGCTAACGGCAGGTGCCTCAATTTGGGGATTTTGAAAGTCCAAGTGTTTAATTGAAATAAAGTGAAATTCAGGTGTTTCGGTGACATTAGAGTGAAAGTTCAGGTGTCATTTTGAAATTTTCCCCTAAACCATTTTCCAACTGGCAAATATCACCCGTGACAAACATAGGGAAACTTTAGAGCTTTTTCTCCCTTCTCTTCTTCTCCTCAAGCTCTGCTTCTATCTTGTTCAACCTCCTAAGCAGTCCAGGAATTATCTGGACTGATTTCTTGCACATGGGTGGATCAATCCCGACAAAGTCTTTGAATTAATCATTTGGGCATTCCTTGAACGGATGCATAGGTTGGTGCCGCATTGGACCCAAAGGTTGGTCACTTCATTTGGGTAGCCCTTGAACCGATGCACAAGTTGGTGCCGCATTGGATGCATAGGTTGTTCTCCAAGGAGCACGCTTGAGATGTTGCTTGATGTATGGGACGCCATGGTTGTGCTTCAATGAAAGGGTATGAGATTTGGGAGAGCACACCTATATATGGATCACGGATGCTGACATATACATGAAAGTCCCTGAATGATATACTATGCTTGAAGCATACAAATCAAAATCTCGAAGTATTTATTCTCTTAAGCTACAAAAATCTTTGTATGAATTGTTAGATCACTGGATGTGAACAAAGATCCATTTCGTCCTCTAGAAGAGGGAGAAGATATTATTGGTCCCGAAATACCATATATGAGTGCAATCGTGACCTTATGTGCCTAGCAAATTGTACACGACCAGATATTGCATTCTTGGTCAATTTGTTGACTCAATTCAGTTCTGCTCCAACTCATAGGCATTGGAAAGAAGATTATATCAAAGAAGGCAGAACTAAGCACATATCACCAAAATTCTTCTACACTCATGACCTCCAGAAAATTAGCGATATTGATGTTCAACAGATATTGTCTAGTGACAATCTAACAGACTTATTCACTAAGGCATTACCAACTGCAACATTCAAGAAGCTGGTAGTTTATATCGAAATACGTCGTATCAAAGATGTATCTTGCAATGTTGAGGGGCAGTTGCTTAACACCACAACCTTGTCTTCAAATATAAGGTTGAAAACCCCAAGCGTAGCGCTAAATCGTCGGTAGCATAATAAACTGAAAAGACTGGAATCGTACCACAGGGACTCAAAGATAGCTTAATCGGATTGAAGGTATTGTAAAGTGGATTTCGAGATTTAAGACGGCCAACTTGGTTTTGCTTTAAACGGTGGAAAACTAAGGAAAAAAACTAGAAATTTCTTAATGAACTTAAAAGAGGCAAGTCTAGGGATCATCTATCCCTTGACAAAGGCTACTACTGGTTCTCAATCATAACTCAAACGAGAGACATGACCGCGTGCTCACGCCCGGAAGATTTAGCTTTAACGATTATGTTTATCAAAAGATGTGATTTAACAGAACTAAACTAACCTATTTTTGCTAATGTATCTAACACGTAGGAGGCCACGAGCCCTCAAAATGTTGCTTGCCAAGACTGCTTGACTAAATGACATATCAAGAAGTTAACACCCCTCACTTAGACCAAAATGGCTAGGTTTATTTAATTCCGAAAATCATGATTTAAGCCCGAGGGTTTGAGAACCAAATAAATCACCTAAGTCCTTGGGAAAGATTAACCCAAGACTTAGCCAAATGAGTACTCATACATAGCTAAAAGACTAGGCATGGTAAGAAAATGGAGCAAAAGATTTAGCTTTGTTCTCTTTGCAACTTAAAAAGAATTTTTCAAATGATTCTCCCTAGATTCCCCCTACTTTCAACATTTCTCTCTCTATCTCTCGTCACTTATTATGTAACAACCCGGATTTTCAACCCTATTTTTTTTATAATAGAGTTAATATTATTAATATCATTAAAAAAAAGTATTGTTCGTAATAATAAAATTATTTCCCTAATAGATATATACAAACATAATTATCCTATCTTATTTATCTTCCTTTTTAAAAATCTTTTTAATCGCATGCATGCACACTCCTACCATCTCTCCATCTCCTACTCAGTCTCTACTTTCTCCCTGATCATATCTTCGCTTTTTTCTCTTCCATCTTAAAGCCCAAGAGATAGAGTTTTTATTAAACTCAATCTTATCATCCTACTCCAAATTCACCTATAAATACCCCACCCCATTGACCCACAAAAATACCACGATATTCCCCACGCTCCACCGAGTCAGACATGAGAGAAAAACGTCGGCAATTCGAGCTCCAAGCTATGGAGTTCTAGAGAGAGAAAGAAAGAGAGAGAAAAGTGGGTTTTCTAGTTACGCTCAACCGAAACCCAATTCCCCCGTTCCAACCACTTCCTACAAGCATCCCTAAACGTCATCCAATTCGGCCTCAAGGTTCCCCCTCGACAAAACCCGAAGTCTTCGTCCAAAAAAATTCAAGTTTTGGTTTGTGAATCAATTCGATCCAATCAAGATATTATAATCCCTTCCAATCATTCCTCTAAGTATATTAAGTGTTTATATACTTAACCCTATGTCCCAAACGAAAAAATATAGTTCACCGCGTTTTCTGCCATATTCACTAATTTGATATTATTTTTGAGCCCGACACTTTATTTGTAATTATTTATGAAGAAGATGACCATTATGATATTTATTTTAAAATCTGTATGATATTAATATTAGAAAAAATTACTGACGTGATATTATTTTCTTACAATATAATATCATATTAGTATAAAACGTATTAATTATATCAGTTTAATTTATCTGGTAGATTGGGTTGATTAATAAAAGTTTTTAAATTAATAATACTCCTATTTAGTAATTTTAATGGTTTCGAAACAACTTTGCAACCTTCCCAACTTCATTTTTGACCCCCGAACTATTTTTCCTAGACTTTTCATACCTCAAAGTTCATACCTTGTTAATATCATATTTTTTTATTTTTTTATTTATTTACTAATTATTTATTCGTTATCATTCAAGATTTTACAAACGAAAAATCTTTGCGACCTTCCGAACAACGTTTTTAACACCCAAACTATTTTTCCTAGATTCCTCGCATCTCAAATATGATATTCTACTAATGTCATATTTATTTTATTAAATTTACTATTTATTATTATTTTTAAAGTGTTTCCAATCAAAATTTCTTTACGACCTTATAAACCTTATTATTAATGTCTGAGTAATTTTATTTAAACTTCTTACATTCCGAAGATGAAACTTTGTTAATCTCAACATATTTTTAATAGTAAATTATTTATTATCTATTTACTTCACTTTCGGCCACTTTATTTAACGTCTTCATTTAAATAAATTCCGCGACCCTCCGAACCCAACTTTGGACACTCAACTGGTTGCATAGAACCTTTAAGACTCTTATTAAGGTCATGATAATTAATCTAATATTTTTACCTAATTTAATTAGGTTTTAATCAATCTAATTTCTTAAATAAAATTTATACAAGCCTAGATTTATTTATTTTTATAAAAACTTTTATTAGATAAAAGTTTCTTGCATTATTATTAACTTATTGGCCATACAAGATTAAGGGCAACGGCCCATTCATAAAAAGTTACGTGATTTCTACACTTATTATTTATTTCAATTATCATTGTGATTTTTTGTATATTGCTCCGATTTGTGATTGATATGTTAGATTGGAACCTAGAGACATGGGGTGGTATGCGAATAGAGTTCACTTAGACGGTGTTAAGTAATGGATAAATTAGAAAGTTTATTTTTAGATCTGCCTGCATGCAGGATTTTGAGATGTGATGAGTTGGATGTGATGATTTGAAACTAGCAAAATAAACCCAGTGATGAATTGATACTGGCGAGAGTCCAGTGATGATTTAAAACCTAGCGGGTAGTCCAGTGATGTTTTGATAAAACCTGGCGAATAGGGCCAGAGATATTTTCTGATGATAAAACCTGGCAAAATAAGCCCAGTGATGTTTTGATAAAACCTGACGGTTGGTCAGTGATGTTTTGTGATAATAAAACCTGACGGTTGGTCAGTGATATTTTGCGATGATAAAACCTGGCGGATAGGGCCAGAGATATTTTCTGATGATAAAACGTGGCAAAGTAAGCCCAGTGATATTTTGATAAAACCTGATGGTTGGTCAGTGATGTTTTGCGATGATAAAACCTGACGGTTGGTCAGTGATATTTTGCGATGATAAAACCTGACGATTGGTTAGTGATATTTTGCGATAATAAAACCTGGTGGATAGGGCCAGAGATACTTTCTGATGACAAAACCTGGCAAAGTAAGCCTAGTGATGTTTTGATAAAACCTGACGGTTGGTCAGTGATGTTTTGCGATGATAAAAGCTGACGGTTGGTCAGTGATATTTTGCGATAATAAAAACCTGGCGGATAGGGCCAGAGATATTTTCTGATGATAAAACCTGGCAAAGTAAGCCCAGTAATATTTTGATAAAACCTGACGGTTGGTCAGTGACATTTTGCGATGATAAAACCTGTCGGTTAGTCAGTGACATTTTGCGATGATAAAACTTGACGGTTGGTCAGTGACGTTTTGCGATGATGAAACTTGGCAAGTGGTCCAGCGATATTTTGTGTTGATAAAACCTGGTGGGTGGTCCAGCGATGTTTTGTGATGATAGAATTTGTGGGAGCCCCGTGGTGACTTTGATGTGGTGATTAAGATAGGCAAACCCTAGTTATGGTCTGGGCATGACTAGATTTTCCTTGTTGTTAGGCTATCGATCAATCATGAATAGATTTATGGGTGTTTTACTTTTCTGCATTGATGATATAATGTTACCTGCTAGCTGTAATATAAAGAGGGGTGATTGGGTGGGATTATATTACGGGGTGAACTTTTTCACTCAGGCACGGATTGTCTGGCATCTGTGTCAGATTTTGCAGAAAATCAGGTGGAGACTCAGGACCCTGAAGGAGGGCGATACTACGTAGAGATGAATCTGGATATGGAGACTGAGCCAGTATACGCTTGGGATCATTATCGATCTTAGAAGACAGCTCTGTTATTTTATCTAGATTATTACCACGAAGACTATTTTTAGTATTTTCACAATGGTTTGTAATAGATGAATCTTTAGTATGAATTATCCATTTGGGATTTTGAATTTAATTTAATAAAATTTCAAAAATTAATATTTAATGCCTCTGATTTTATTTCCGAAAATCGGGCGTTACATATTACCCCTACTATTTTTCAAATTTCTTTTTCAAATTTCAATCCAAACAAAGCATTAACTGAAGAAAACGAAAATAAACTTGATTTATGCAAAAATCCAAAACGTAGCTACAATATTAATAAACGAGAAATTAACATAAGATAAATACTTACTTGAGTTCTTAAGAAATTAAGCTTGAACAATAATGGAGATCTCTCCTAGAGAGAGAACTAAAACTAGAACATAAAGTAGGATAAACTAAAGTGAGAGAGAAAGGTATTTATACAACTCAACTTCTCTCCTAACAAATAGGGCAAATTTTCGTAGTCGTCCCTGTAGTTTTACGGTTGTCTCACTTTCGTCTCTCTAGTTTCAAAGTGCTCTAATTTCGTCCTTGTAGTTTGTTTTACGTTCCAAATTGGTAAAATCGCTAACACCATTAACGAAACTAATGGAAAAAAAATAAGTCTTCCAATTTTCAATCCGTTTGAACCGGTGCGAAGATCTTATTTTTTTGATCATTTTATCCTAAATGGTCGTAATGAATTTTTGGCTCTAAGGCCTTACAACGAGCACCCGAAGACTCCTTATTTAGTTTCAAGGCTCTCTTAGGGTGCTCATTGAAAGGCCTTAGAGCCAAAAATCCATTATGACCATTTAAAATAAAATGATCAGAAAAATAAAATATTGCACCGGTTCAAACAGATTGAAAATTGGAATACTTATTTTTTTCTGTTGGTTTCGTTAACGGTGTTAACGATTTTACCAATTTGGAACGTAAAACAAACTACAGGGACGAAATTGGAGAGCACTTTGAAACTAGAGGGACGAAAGTGAGACAACCGTAAAACTATAGGGATGACTACGAAAATTTGCCCTAACAAATATCCTACAAACATACTATAAGTAGTAAGTATTCCATAAGTGGAAGGTCCAAAAAGCAACAAATATGTTGTCGAAGGCTCATGGTATTGATACTTATTATGGAGTGTGTTGATACCACACTGCTAAGTTGAAAGGCCATCTCTCTGTAACGCTCTGGTATCGATACGGCCTTATTAAGTATCGATACAACAATCACTGTCTTCTCAGTAAGCCCACATGTATCGATACAGATTAAAGCCGTATCAATACGGGGAGGTTATCTCCAGATTTTCAGTTCAGCCCGCACAACTTCGCATCCAACAGCCCTGGACCTCACCCGATGCCTTGTGCCTTCACTCCTGAGTCTCAACGGCGGAAGTTCTACAAGGCACGGGTACTCGGACACCCTCGGGGGATAGCCATGTCGTCAAAACACGCCTTATTAGGACATTTTACCTGTAACACTAAACAAACTATCTTACGAGTAATATCGAATAAAAGCTAAATAAATACAAGTTAAAACAAAAAATGGCATCAAATATCTACAATATTGGGTGCTCATCAGGAGTCAACGAATTGAAAATGATTGCACTCTTTTTCCTTGGTCTAAGATTTTGTCCCATTAGATTTTCCTTAGCAAGATTTTAATAAGGCAATCTAAAGACTAGAGTCATACTGCAAGAGAAACAAAATGTTGTACTCTTTTTCCTTCAACAAAGGTTTTTCCCACATGGTTTTATTTAGCAATGTTTTAACGAGGCATATTTATAATATATGGTCATCCAAGAGGAGTGTTGTGAAACTCAATTATGGATGACCACATTCAAGTTGAAATAGTAAATTAGAGAACACCATTAATATGGTAGACCACTCTTAATTTCTTTGTCCCTTGCCTGGTCTATAAAATGGACTTCCGAGTTGATTTTTTATACACTGAAATTGATAAAGAAAGACAAAGAGCAAAACAACAAATGCTGATATAATCTTATAGGTCCTGAAGACCTATTTTACTCTTAATAGTTCTTGAAGTAACTATCTTTCTATATATTTGTGTCCACCCCTTAGTTTAGCAATCTTTAGTTATATTGCACTTTTTTTTGGAACAACGATAGAAATGCATTAATATATGAAAACAGTTTACAAGGGAAACAAACAACAATAATATATAATCAAAAGACGAAAGGCCGGTGGTGGAAGAAGCTCACGTCCAAAGCGGTATTCCTCGAGCAACTGATGACGAGAGATGGACAGCAATGCCCATTTAGCCAATCACTGAATTAGCATCTCCTCCAAGCCTTAATAGGACTGCTAGAACAAAAACCAAACAAGCACCAAAACAAACGGCCTACTCTCAAAGGAAAACAGAAGCAACGAAACGCATTCATGGATAAGGACCCTTGTCTTTACCACCTGCAGAAAAATAATTAGAAAAGCACAAGCAGAAAAAGGATACTAGTGTGACGCACGACGCTGCGGTGCACGAAACACATGAGGTTCGTTGCAACTATCTTCAATGGTATGCACCCTTTTGCGCTTATGGGGTGCGTATGGTTTGAAAGCTTGAATAAAAAGGGCCTCATCACGGTTCTTGAGCTGTGGTTTTTGCCTATTAGCCTTGCGTTTACTGGGGCTTGCCATATGGCGACCTTTTTTCTTAGCACTGTTATCTTGAAAAGTCCAAATAGTCCTGGTAGGCCTTAACGATTTCAATGCTGAGCGAGCCATAAGATGACCGCATTCCTCAGAGTTATTGTCCTTAAAAGCCAGGGTACACTTGGGCTTCAGGGTCTCCACATGGTTGAAGGTAGTCTCGAAATTATTGTCCCAATAAGCCATGATTTGCTTAGACCTGAGATTCTTTACCTCTGAACCCGAATGCACAAGAGAAGCTTCAATTCTTGTTGGAGGCTCCACAAGATTGGAAGGATGAAACACTATTTGAAGACTAGCTGGCATAAGGAAAGGATCACAAATAGCCACTTTCCCTACCTCAACCATTGGGGAAGTATTTGACAAAAAATCCTCAGAGTCACAATTCATAGGATCCGTAGGGGAGTTGATTTTTCCTCTAAGCTCAACCGGGGAAATACTAGGACGATGGAAGAAACGAAAGGCCTTAGCAGTTTTTAAAGAAGACTGAAGTGTTCGGTTAATTAGGAGGAAATCGCGTCCCAAAATGACTGCATATTTCTTCGAAAACTCTTTGGAAGTAGAACTTTGCTTATTGTCTCCATTTGAGCAACCCTGGCTGGCTTGTGTTTGATTCCTCCTGTGTCTGCCTTCACGTGTGGGTTTCTCGCTCGGAGAGTCATTCCCAAGGGTGGTATTGCCGACCACTGTTTGTTGGGATGGCAGCCATTGGTCTTTCCAAGAGCTTGCATAGCAGGACATAGGCTTATAATTAGTAGAATAACCCACAGAAGACTTTGAAAGTGGCGGAGGAGATAGGGAGGTTTGAAACCAACTAGGGGTTGGTACGATTTTCGTAACACCTTTTGGGGGAGTATTTCCTACGACAAGTAAAGTGTCGCACCCGTCCCGGATATTTGGTATTTTAATTCACGTATTTAATTAAATTATGTGTCACGGGATTAAATTGCATACATTAGAAGCGTGAGGGCTTGTGTGTGATTTGTGAATTGGAACATGATAGCTTGTGGTCTTGTTGGCACACAATAATCTTCCTTAGAAATTAGCAAACAGAGTACGTGTTCTGTTTCTGCTCTTCGTTGATACACGTAGAGAGAGAGAGAGAGAGAGAGAGAGAGAGAGAGAGAGAGAAACGGCGAGAAGGAGGAAGAAGAGAAAAAATAGGAGAAAACCTAGAGAAGATTTATCTAGCTTTGACTTGAAGTTTAATTTGGTGAGTTTCATCTTCTTCATTGCTGAAATTCATGTTTCTTGTGCTAGATTTCATGTTCTACATCTATTATGCATTTGATTGAAGCCATGGGAGAGGGTTTTTGAAGTTGGAATTGAGTTCTTATTTCAGAAATTCGTGTATATGATGAACATGCATGACTGTGTTTTAACAAGTTGCTAATCTGTCCTGTGTTGACGAATTTATTCAAGGCACCTAGAAATCTTCTAAATTCTTGAAAAAAATCCTAAAGGTTCGTCTGTGAGTATATTGCATTGTGTTAAATTTTCAGAAAATAACTCGAAGTGCTTTGGCCTACAAAATTCGCGGACTGAACTGGTGTTTGATTCGCGTCTGTGCAGACAGCATAGACATGTGTTGGAAAAACGGGCATAACTTCTTGCTCGGGTGTCGGTTTTATGCACCGTTTCTTGATTCTGAAACTAGACTTACATACCTTTCTGAATATGTAAGTTTTGTGCCTTAGTTACTTCTAGAAAAAAATCAGTTTCTGTTCTGAAGTTAATGGTTTGTCAACTCTGTAAATCTGGGCAGGTTTTAGAGCTTTGTTATCCATCAATTTTGTCATAGTTGAATGTACTTATTGACTATGGGTTCATTTGAGTCTTAAGAATTGATCAATTGGTGATGTATTGGTGTTAGAATTAGTGGAAAAGATTGAGTATGTGATTGTTAATGAGCATTCGATCACAGGCTGTTCTGCAGAAACTGCAGATTTGTATTTCTAAGAATGCATCTTTGGGCAGTCATAACTTTGTCATTTGAAATCTATTTAGGACAAACTTTATATCAATATTGGTGTACTGAAAGTCTAATTTCTAGTGGTGGTAGTTTCATGACCCAACTATGATCCTATAAAATGCCACAGTAATTTAAAAACAGGCTGGTTGTAGGCTGGTTGAACTTCGTGTTGTTTTGGTTTATTTCTAGGCTTTTGGAATGGACATATTTGCATTCTTTGGCCATTGTTTAGTTTGTTAGTAGCTTATTATTCTTGTGTTGATCGTTCGTTGAACTCATTACTAATACAATTAAGCGTGTGACTAGGTAACGAGCTGAGTAATTGGGAGGTGCCAAAACCGTAAGTTGGCATATTTCGGTCGACTCACAGGTGAGTGTGTTTGATATCTTATATCTTCAATAAGATGTTAACATGTTGGTTGTGTATCATGCTATGGTTAGTTTAGTTATTAGTGTGCATGATTGGTGTGTTGATTGTACCCGTATAAGGTTTGTGGAGTGAGTCACACCTTGTCGTGGCCCGTGCCGTTCTATTTACGGTGAACGGGAGCTTGGTGTGCGGGACACAATACCTTGGGTACATGGGATGTGGCAGACGTGTCACTGCATGTGTTGTGAATATAAATTGTGGTTGTTTCTGTTAGTTGTTTATGTTGAATTTTATTGGATTTATTCTATATCTCACACGCTCCTGGTTTTCCTTTGGATTGCCAGATAGCAAGGGTTCGTAGGATAGTCCACTACCAGTCGACGTTTTGGGGTTGGCTTTGAGGATGTTGATTGTGTCGGTGGTAGTGAGTTGTCTTGTATATATAACTGACTCGTTTTGTAAAGGATGTTTTGCACTTTAGGTTGCCATGTATGTAAAGTTATGGGTATAACGTCGACTTTGTTGTTAATATTAATATTAAGTCTTCCGCTGGTTTATTCTGAGTTATTACTTGTTGTTAAGTGATAGTTTGGTTGACAATTGGGAATGCCACGTGGCCGCACCGACTCGGGCCCACAATGGGTGTCGTTTTGCGGGGCGGGACGTGACATAAAGGATGGGAACTAGAATTGTCGTCTGCTTCTATGTCCGCAGAAAACTCTACGAGAGATAAAGGATCCTTAACTGATGACTCACTGGTCGTCATTTCGATGTGCGTGTTCTCATTCATGGATAGAGATTGTGAATGAAGAGTCGCTTCACAACACATAGGACTGGACTTAGAAGCTTCGGGAGCACGACTAGCCAAATCCCCATTAGGGTCGAACTCGCCATCTAGACATCCAATGGGACGAAACTCTGAATCGTGGAGATCATCACAAACCAGATCCCACTGAAGATCAAAATCATCAACTAATGTGTCAAAGATCAATGCCCCACTAAAGAGACCCATACTAGGAAGCTCATGCGAAGGTGACGAGCGTGAAGGACTACCTCTGATTTTCCAGTGTCCACAGCAGGTGCAATACCTTTAGTTTTTCTCTTCGGAGGGGGACATCGCTTCCCCACTTTAGCTACCCGAGGACTAGAGAAGCCCCCAATACGAACCATACTACAAACCAAGGACTAAAAAGTAAGGCTCAAAACAAACAGACCATAAACTAATCCAGGCCAACTATCACATCCACAGACAAATGAACCCATAAACCTAAGCAAGAGCAGCCCATAATTGATTACCAGAAACTAAACAGAGAGACTCGTAAACAAATTAAAAGAGCATAATCGGTGTACAATCCATCAAACCTGAAGAAGATCGAGGCTCTAATCTGGTTCTGAAAGACCCCAGTCAGACAATTGCTGCTCGAAATGCAAGTTGCACGCAGAATAGGTTATGTGCTTGTAGGCCAACCCAACTCGATTCCGTACGCCAAAGAACAGCCTTCGAAACAACTCAAAAAGCTTCGATTAGGGTTTGATTCGCAGGGTATAAGGCGCGCTATTGGGTGTACAAAGTTTGGGAGCAGTGTAGAGTTGAGTGAGTGGAAAACGGAGAAGAAAACAGTAAATTAGGGATGAAAGGAGTAGATCGGCCGACCGACGAAGGATAATAAAGTCGCCTTTGAGGTCAACCGTCGACGGAGTGGTGCCGGTGCCGGCCGGCCGATAAGCAAACCCATAGATCGGGCGGCGGAAGTCTGCTTCTTGTGTGTGCTCCCTCAATGCGTTGAGATGGCCATCTGCATACTTCTTAAATTCTAGAATAGTTTTATGAAGTACCACTTGTACCCTCCAGATCAAATATACTTGTATGTGTTGTATAATTGGATTAATTGGTGATGGCTATAAATGATATAGTACTATTACTTCCTTATTGCACTAGTTTTATAACAATCCTTTGTTTTCAAATGTCAACTTTTTTTTTAATACTTTACATAGTGGGCCAGTAACCCACCAAAAGGAATGGAAAGAGAGTAGTGTATGTGACATGACCCAGAGGTAAAACTTGTGTTGTGGTCTCTTTATGCCTCTAATATTTTTTTGAATTTCAAGGGGCTCTCCTACTTTTTTTTATCCTTTATAATAATTCAACAAAATTGCTCATTTTTAATTTTTGCTTTAAGCCTCTAAAAAACCAGGGTTGTCTTTGACCTGGTCGCTTGGGCTATTAATTTCTACCATTTGTGTTTTTTGTATTTTTTTAAGATTAAAAGAGTAAAACTTTATAGATGCTTTGTTATATTCATTGAGGAGGGAATTGCTGTGAAAATTAGTTCCGACTCAATTATAGATGATTTTCATGAGGTAATGCATCGATAACATTTTATTTTTTTCGCCTTTTAATTGTTTTTTGATTTGTTAAGAGCACCAAAATATAGTGTTCAATATCAGTATTATGTACGCATTTAAATGCTTTAGATTCCCGAATTCCTTAATTCCAAAATATTGTTGTTCTTGTTGTGTCCTAGTTTTTTTTTATTTTTTAAATCAGGCAATTCATTAATTCATACCCGAAGGCAAAGATTACATTGCAATAACAGGAGTGCACCAAACTACCTAATCCAAGACACGAGTATTGCATTAAGCACAACAGGCTACAGACTTAAGGACACCCTGCAAAAGCACCTGGCACAAGTTTCGGACTAAGAATCTCATCCGGACAAGGCAGAGAGATACCAAAACGGGATCCCAGCACAACCATTAAACACTAAGCACAGATGTAATCACACAACAACAAAATACAAGCGAAAACAAATATTTGCTCCTAAGGACATGCCTTAAGGGCCGTCGGCCGGAACTGGAACGGGAGACCCAATCCAGAGCCGTGGAGTCCTCTGGGGAGGATCCGAGGCAAACCTTCGCTGTCACGCAAGGCTCGGGCATGAAGGCCGAGGCAACACCGATGAAGAACTCCGGTAGGCCCAACACGCCCACGGTGGCCAAAGAACAAATGCTCCCTCTCGTTGGACCTGCTGTTAAACACCAACCAAAACAGAGAGAAGTAGCCGACCAAACAAACCGGAACAGATCTCGGAAAACCCCAACACAGCCACCACCTATCACCACTGCCGCTGTCGGGAAGAACCCCAGTGCTCGTCCACAATTGCCGTCGAACCACCGAAACCCTAACTAAAATTATTCACACAAAGAAATTATTTACCCACCACCACAACCTCACTAGATCCGGGGGAGACCCAAATCGGTACACAACCGAACTGGGAAACCAGCTGGTAGAAGAGACGGAGAACCGCTAGAAAACAAACCTAACTCCACAAACCTCACCTTATTGAACTCCTCCATCGACCACTAGCTACCAGATCTGAGCTCCCACCGCGAGGACTGAACGAAAAGACCCACCCGCCAAGGCCGGAGTCCCCGCCAGACTCGACAACTAGAAAAGCTAAAACCGGAGTAGTGGAAACAGCTGAGAAGAGAGAAAGGAAGGGGGAGATTAGGGGGAAAAAAAAGGGGGGAGGAAGGAGGGAGAAGAGGGGGGCGGCAGTCCCTCCCCCAAATCGAAACACTTGCTGGTGAAAAGTTTATAGAGAGAGAGAGTGTTGACTCCTTAGGTTCTTTCTGTTGTGTCCTAGTTGTTTATACGAAATTCTAGTTTCATCCCGTAGGGATCCAAGTCATACATAGATTAGAGGACAATTAAATCTAAAGATTATGAGTTTTGTGTTTAAATTAAACAATAATAAATAAGGGTTAGCACGATCTTATTTTGGAGAAATTTTTTAGTGCCGGGTGGGCACTGGACACGTGGTGCCTGGCACCATCTCGGCCGTCCAATGAAGTTTTGGACGGCCCAGATCTGTTCAGCTATTTTAAAGTGTGAAATGATTAAAATGTTTCTCGGCAGCCGAACAGATCTGGGACGTCCAAAACTTCATTGGACCGCCGAGATCGGGCAAGGGCACCACGTGTCCCGTGCCCACACGGCACTGAAAAATTTCTCCTTATTTTCGCTGCTTTTATCTGTAAGTGTCACCGATCTGAATATCTGATCCATTCCAAATACTGTAAACAGAACATCTTTTAGTTTCCGGCTCCCATGCCCCAATCCGGTTTTGGGGCATCATGCCCCTTTTTTTTTAAACCATTGGATCTTTTGCCTTTGATCCATTCCCCCTCTCTCTCTCCTCTTAACCTTCTAAACCGGTTACTCCTCTCACTCTCTCTCTATCTTCTCTTCTCACACCCACAACTTCTCTTCTAACGCCCGAGCAGGACGCACGCCATGGCTACGGTCTCCTCCTCCTGTCCTCCACTATAGCAGCCCCTCCACACTAACTCCTCCACATTATTCTCGGATGCTCCTCCACAGCATCACTCGAGGTACCTGCCCTCTCAATCTCTCGCCAAAACACACCCACAGTGTGGGTCGCGACCCCCCCTCCCCCCTCTCTCTCTCTCTCTCTCTCTCTCTCTCTCTCTCTCTTTCTGGGCCGAACACACACATAGCGTGGGTTGCTTGGGAAAAATGGGGGAAGATTTAGTGTTTTGTGAAAATCAGGACAAATTTAGAATTTTGTGAAAATAGAAACTTTTGGAGCATTCTCAGTACCCAACAGCTAGCAAATCGTGAATCCAAGTAGTCTCGGCATTGAATACCCAACAGCTACAGGGTTCTGTAGTTTTGTTTGTGCAAGTAGTCTTGGCATTAAAGCCTTTGTGCCCTTTAACCTCTGATTACAGTGTTTCCTTAACTTAAAACAGGTCTATTATTTGAAGAGTTGAAAGAAATGGATGAAGAATGCCGTAATGAAGTTCCGAAGCACCCTCGTAATGCATGGATATTTTTATACTATGTCTTTTAGCAACTTTGTGAATCTGTTAATGCAATGACATAGATTTGTGATATTGTAGTTTGATTTGTAATTTGTTGGTTGTAGCCAACAACAATTCAAGTTGAATGATGATGATTCGTTAAAGCAAATGGTAACTATTTAATTTTTGATATATGGGTGTTTACACTTATGTGGATTTTGAACTTCTCAAGATAGAATTTGTACTCTTTCAATAATTGTAGTCAGTGGAGGAAATTTCTGAAAAGTGGAAAGCATTAGGAGACCATGCTAAGCGAAAGTACAAGAAAAAATCTTTTAAGAATTCCGAGAAATACAAAGAGCACAAAATTAAGCTTGATCTTCCGAAGCTGGTAATAGTATCTATGTTCATTCATATGTTTTTCAGTTTTTATTGCTCTTGTGAAATTGATTAAAGTTGTTGATTTTGTGTTTAGAACACCTTTATTTCAAGGACTCAACTTAAGGCGGCTTATGGTAGGATGCAAGAACTTAACCCGCTTCAAGTAGAGAGTGTAAAAGCTATGGGGTTTGGAGGTATCTTACAACTAAAATGTACGAAGTTAGATCGATCTCTTTGTGACTGGTTGGTGCAACATTTCGATTCTGTGTCTCTTTGCTTGCATGTGCATGGTAAGGACTAGGTGTGCACAGGTTGGGCGGGTCGGGTATGGCCCACAACCCGACCCCGACTCGACCATGTCGGGTACGAAAAATACAGGCACGCAACCAAATCGATTGATGGTATAGACCCGTCCGCGAGCCCAATTTTTTTTCGTCTGGTCAGGTATGGTCGGGTTGGTCAGGTCGGGTTGGGTCCGACCCCCGCGGGTAAAAAACGCACAGACCCGAAAATCCGAACCGAAACTCATTTTTTTAACAGAACCCAACCCCGTACCCGACCGAAGTCTATGTTCAGAGCCACCTGAGACCCTTCGGGTTGGGTCGGGTTGCGGGTTTTTTGCACACCCCTAGTAAGGACTGCATAATTACACCACTAGATGTCAACCACATTTTAAGATTGCCATGTGGTGGCCAGAGGGTATCCTTGAAGGGGAATATACTGAAATTCATGAATTGTGTTTGAGGCATAAAGTAGGTGACCAAGGTTCTATATCTGTCGATCATTTACATAATTATTTGATGAACAACAAAAAGAAGATGATGACTTCAAGGATTCATTTGTGTTGTACATAATGGGGACTATTCTATGTCCAACATCAGAATTTGGAGTCAATAAGCGTTTTCTCCATGCATTAAAGGACTTGTCCTCTGTAAGGGAGTTGGACTGGAGCCAATTTGTTCTTAAGTTTTTAACCGAAGGCATTCAAAAGTATTAGAAAGGACGCAAAGTCATTCAGGGATGTCTATTGTTCCTAATGGTACATCTCTTAACTTTGTTTATTACGTCAATTTTTTTTTGAATGTTGTATTGATTATGTATATCAATCTTTGATTTTCCTACAGTTGTTTTACTTAGAGCATTGCACACCAGCCGAATATTTGACTTCCCGGTGTGGTATGCGACTTTGACCCCGTCTCTCAGCTTGGGGAGATAAAGACATAAGGGAGAAAGCTTGTTGGTTCAATAAGATAAGAAAACGGAAAGGTGAAAAGGTAATGACGTGTTATTGATAAATTAACGTGTAAGTCAAGAAAACCCTGTTCTATTGCTATAGTTTGTTCACCTTTTGCTGCACTTACAAATCTTAATTGTGTAGCTGTTGTTGACCAATGATGAATCCTTTTTGCTGCTACTATTGCTTCCTGCTACTAACTGCTGTTGTAGTCGTAGAAACCATCTGCTGTTTTGCTGCTGTTATAGCAGCTCTGTTCTACTGTTGTTATGCTCTTTTTCTACGAGGATCAGTTCTAAGAATGTGCTTGTCATGTGGAATGGGACTGAATAATCTCATGTGGTTATTGTTTACTTGTCAAGATGTTATGTCCAGCACTTGAGCTTGAGTGCAGTCCAGTAGTTCTGCTGTTTGTTTTGATGTTGTTCGATTGTAGTTGATGCTATGAGAGATGGTTCTGGTTGTTTAGTGAGTCATTTTTCAGCTTCTAAGCTATTAGGATCCTCAAAAGTGTGACTGTTATTTAACGCTCTCTTATCGATAATCGTCAAGTTCGTCATCATCACCATATCCGTCATCATCTCTATGTCTGTCATCAGCACCATATCCATCATTATCTCTATGTCTGTCATAATCACTAGCGTCATCATTAATGTCTATCACTACACTCTTCCCTTTCAAACTGTCATCCATCTCTCTGAATCTGGTAAAAAGCGACCACAATCGGTGGTAAGAGTTTTCATGTATAGTGGTAAAAAACGTAACACATTATGGAGATAATTCTGAATCTGGTCAAATACGATCATAGTTTGTGGTAAGTATTTCCATATATCGTGGTAATCAATTGATATACATTATGGTCATTTTTATCTTGGCAAATCAACAACAAACCAAAACCAAAAACATAATCATCGACCTTTTGCTAAAAAAAAAATAAATTATGTTGAATATCTAAGAATCACAACTAAAATAAAACTTCACAATGTGGATAAACTTACTTGGTCAAATTCTTCAATTTTTTGTTCTTGAAAGTGAGAGAGGTTCTTCAATATTCATTTCCTAAGACAATAAGGAATATGTGTGGAAAAGTTAAAAATCAGATGGTTAAGTTTGAGGAGTTTAAGGTAGGTAGGGAGGAATTTCGTATCTTTAATGGCATAATGTGGGGTTAGTAAGCATTTATTGCACAAGTTCGAAAGTAAATGAATCATTTTTGAAAGTAAGTAAATCATTTTCAAAAGGTAAGTACAAGCAATAATTCTGGTATGTACACATGTACCATGAAGAACTGAATATTGTGATGGTAACAAAAATCAGATGGCATGGTATAAATAGCCTGATTTTATGGTAAGTATGACATTAATGACATGTAGGTATGTATTTATGTAACATAATTAATGCACCATAATGAGGGTAGTTAATAAGGTAACTACCACAATAGATGTGATGTTACTTAATTCTACTTAATTTATATTACCTTGTAGCTTAATACCTTAATGATTAATGAAATTAAATAATTTATTGAATGGGTCATTAGAAATCAATAGTTAGTGGTTACTCTTACATTAGCCAATTGTATCAATCACGTATTGATTGCAAGTAAGACTACTTTAACTACTACTTCTACAATAACATTGATCACTATTAACCTACATTAACCAATTCATTTTAGCCAAGTATATTAATACTCAATCATCACTTATTGAATATGATCAATCAATTAAGCTCCTAGTCATATGATTCTTACTACTATAGTCAATTATAGAGATTAATCGTCACCCTACTACTAATCGAATTGTCTAATGTCCATTATAACTATTAATTATTATAATATCACGTTAAACGATTGCATACATCATTTCAAATTAATTATTTAAATATAATTAGGGGACTATTACAATTATATGGTTTATATTTATTATTTTTAAAAATTTGTTATAAGAAATACTCCCTCCGTCCCATAATATTTGTCCGGTCCGCAAAACGGAGACGTAAAAATAATACTATTTTTGTAAGAAAAGTTGGAAAAAAATTCAACAACTTACTAGATCTCGACGAGTTCTTTTAACTTGTGAAAAAAATTTGAATTTTTTCTTGAAAGAAATGCATTATTTTGTAATCTTCGTTTTGCGGACCGGACAAATATTATGGGATGGAGGGAGTATACATACACAAAGTAAAAATTTAATGCAATATATTAATAACATTAATTGTAATTTATTCAAAACAATAAATGAATAAATATTATCTCAATAATATTTGTAAAATACTTTTTATTGTGTTTGAATATCTTGTGTAAGTCTATGACACAAATGATTAAGAAAATAATAAAAAAGTAGGGTAAATATGACAAAAAGTGGTTTGAACTTATAAATTTTCAATAATTAAAAAAATACTTGCAAAAAAGGTACATTTTTCGCCCAAAAAAAATTATTTTCCCGCCAAAAATCGGCTACCTAGAGAACAAGTTAGAGAGAGAAAGGGCAAAATCGTTGAGGTGTAGTCTTTTATTTTGGTAAGTATATAATATTTTGTGGTAAGTGTCAGTATAAACTATGGTAAGTAGAGCCAATTTTTATGGTAAGTGCAATGACGTTTTTTCTGAAAAAAGGCAAAACCAACGTACTTTTTGGGAGTAATTTTGATCCAACAACTTAAATTCATCCAAAATTTGATCTAAATGCCCATATTTAATGGGGCATCATGCCCCCAATGTGGCATTGGGGCATCATAGAAAATTTGCTTTTGGTTAGGTCAAACGATCACATCTTCGACGTTGGAGGGCGCGCCAAAACCATTAAACTGCCGCGATCCCTCTCCAGTCACTCCTCGCCGCGTGCCCCCCAAAACGTCACCCCACCCTCTTCATTCTTCCACACGCAAATCTCTCTCTCTCTCTCTCTCTCTCTCTCTCCATATTGCTTCAACGGGTTCAAACTATCTCCACATAGACATACATATTTGGGGTGCATACATATAGACCTACGAGCTGTTAACCAGGCGAGTTTTGAGTTGCTGGCGAAGAAATTGGTTCCTTTGCAGGTATGAATCTATAAATTCTTTCGCTTTTGAAGATCACCGAGATTGTGCGTGTTGAAATTCTTGAGTGAAAAGCCATATATTTGTGCTCCGTTGAGTAATCGGCCCAATTAACGAACACGCGCGAAGAACAACGAATAAAAGGAACAAAGATTTGAAGGCAGAGAGATTTTTACGTGGTTCCCAAATATGCAGTTAAATGCATCCTCAGCTCATAATACCAGCTTTCACTGGGTATCGAATGATGAATGAAGTATAAGTTAGGTAGGCTGCGTATAACAAGTATTTATAACCTAGGAGTCATATAATCAATTGCAGTAATACCCCTGTCTAGGTTTTGGGTTGGCGGATCCAGGAATTCGACGAAGGAGAGGCACCAACTCATCATTGTTTTGAACATAATTTTTCAAGCCTAATCTGTTTTTTTTTTTTGGTGCAACCGAAATTCAAGCATGATCTATTAATGCCACACTAATATTTGTGACAAAGTACCAAAAAATTGCGTTAACTATAATAGACCATTAACTAATGCCTTATTCTTTCATTTATCCTCTACAAATGGAACTAATCTATTGGAGGGAGAGAGAGAGAACCATAGACGAGAGGAAATTTAAGGTTTTGGGACTGTTTGAATAATTGAGAATAGTAGGAGGAAGTCTTAAAGAATTTATGGTTGAAACTTAAGGTGTACTGCTGTAATTGTATTGTTCTAACATAGGGGTACAACCATAGGAGAGGAAAGAAAACCCAGGGGGGTCATGTGCCCCCTGTGGTCCTTCAATGGATCCGCTAGTGGTGATCAACCTACTACCCGGTGAACCCTGATAGTCAGCGAAGAGCAAATTAGACCTAATCAAGCTTCACAAACCCAAGCGAGACACAAACATTTTTACGGGGTTCCCCAACTGTGCAGTTGATTAAATCCGCACGACTCATACCCGTTTTTCCTATATGAAGTTTTTCCTATGTATCAAATGATCAATGACGTATAAGTTAGATAGGCTGGGTATAGCGAGTACTTATGATCATAGCATCAATTATCGTAATACCCCTGTCTAGGTTTCGGGATGGTAATCAACCTACAACCCGGCGAACCTGAACAGTCAGCGAGGCGCAAATTAGACCGAATCAAAATTCACAAACCCAACATTGTCAATTACACAATGATGAAGCATGCAAAAATCTTGTCTTTGCTGTTTGCATTCTTTTTTTATTGTTGTTTGCGCATTATGTGTTGGTTTGGTCAAATTCTAAAAGAATATCGGATCCCATTGACTATGTTCGTTTGCAGCCCTACCTCTATATATACGAGAATACATACATATAGTGGCTCGAGGAATGGAGTGTTGTAATCCAACACTGCAATCGTCCAATTCCAGTAATCAGACAGCAGAGGATGATGATCAACCTACTACCCGGCGAATCCAACGGCTGCAATTGCACCTAAACCCACCGGTTGTACCCCGTGAAAACGTCCTGGAACTGCTGTCCTGTGCTGCTAAGGCGAAGCTTAGCGTGAACACTCAACAACTCTCTGATTACATGAGGGGAAAGCACAGAGACATACAGGAGAAGATATTCGATTACTACTTTAAATCTAGACCGGATTTACAGACCCCGATTGAGATTTCTATGGACGAACATCGTGAGCTGTGCATGAGGCAGCTTCTGGGTTTGGTCAGAGAAGCTGGCATTAGGCCTTTTGGGTATGTTGCTGATGATCCGGCTATGTATTTTGCCGTTGCTGAAGCTGTGGGGAGTGTTGACATGTCGCTTGGGATTAAGATGGGGGTGCAGTACAGGTATTTCTATCCCCTTTTCAGCTTTTACCCTTTTTCGGCTTTTGGCATTTGATGGTTGAATTGATGTTTTGCAGTTTTGTGTGGCTTGAGATATTGGTATTGGTAAGAATAAGGAACCCTTTTTGAAGAATTTTATGGAACTTGAATATGTCTTCATGGTACTGGTACTGAATCCGATTTGAAAGGGAGTTGGATTCTAATGCCTTGTTCGTTTCCCTTTTTGAAAAAAAATTTCCAACTCAAAAAATACTCATTACCCCTGCTTCCAATCATTACTCTCCACTCATTACCTCTATCTCCAATCATTATTCTCTTTTCTCTCTCTATCTCTCTCTACTCATTACCCCTACTTCCAATCATTACTCTCATAAAGAATTTCTCAAAAACTCCTCCAAACACAGTATAAGTTTTTTGAGCTGACTGTTCAGGCTTCACTCATATTTGTCAGAATTGCAAGATAAATGAGTATTTGACATCTTGGTTCTGGCATAGCAATCGATTTCTAGATGTGCAAACTTCAATCGTGCTAATTTAAGCAGCAGTTTTTGTTTTTGCCAATCACATTTTCGTTGCCATATTGGGTTTGTATCAATAAAAGTTGTTCTGGTTTATTCAGTCTTCACTTGTTAATATTAGTTGCCTAGTCTGCATTAACTGTTGAAGAATTGTATATGGTGTATGATATGGGAGTTAAAACTGTTTCGTCCGAGTCCATAATAGCAAGCTGCCACACCATTTTCCTGTTATGTATGGGTTTAATAGTTTCCAGTTGAAGCTATGCATCCATTGCATGTTTTAAACTAATGAGGGTTAGAGTCGATGGAGTTCATATTTGGACATCCTCAGAAATAGGCCTTTAAATACTACTCGTTCCTTTGTAAAAATACAATCCTGTATTAGGAGGGAATTTGTAGATTTGAAGTTGAGGTTAGGGGTCCCATCCCCAGTAATGATCTTGAGAAACTATGTGGACAAAGAAATGGAAGCATATGGAAACTAAAAAAACATTTTGTCAATGAAGAGAGTAAAAGACGATCAAAATAGTTGGTTTGGTATGTTGAGAGACGGCCTAAGGCAAGAAGTAGCAAGGAGTGTTACTACTTGAGATTCCAATGAACTCACAGCTGATCATAAAGGAAATGGATGGGATGGTTCAGGCTGGTATGACTGGCTTAATTTCATTTGCATTTTGTTGTATTTGATGTGGGTAGACATTTCAGATAGTTATGCCTAACCCATGAGTAATGTTCTTTCATCTGATCATCATACCAGCAGTTGGAATGGGTGTCTGTTAATCCACATTCATCATTTGACTACCTCTTCCACTTGGTGTCTTGTGCTCTTCTTTGACTTGCCTGAAACTTTAAGAATTGATGTCTATTGGTTACATTGCTTGTCTGGAGAACTATGTCTATGTCCTCTGTTTTGTCCTAGTCTTTCAAGTCATTACTAATCGTGCTTTCTCCCTTCTTCTTCTTCTTCATCTTTCTTTTCAAATGAAAGCTATATATGGTCCTTGAATTGTAGTGGAGATGGAGCTATCACTGTATATTTGATTACTATATTATGTAATTCCATGGGAAATACAACTTCAAAACAAGAGCACAGTACTTCTTTAACCTTCTTTTGAGTGGAGAATAGGAAATTCTCCTTCTGAATTGAGGTATACAGTAGACGTTGAGAATTAGCCTTCTGTACATGTCTTTCCCCCTCAACTTAACCCTCTTATGCATAATTGTGCGAGCTGTTAGTCCTTGTCTAGTTTATAGGGTGTATGCTGAAAATTGTGATGATTTTAAAGACCTGCTATTTCCATGTAATGTCATCCAATTTGATGCATGTGCTATTTACTGAGGTGCTTCTGTACGCTGATAATTGAGGTTTTGAAACTTAAGCTCATGTGATTGGCATTGGCCTATGAATGTTTTTCCTAGTGAGTTCTGCTTCGGCAACATTTTTGGTTAGAGCCCAAGCTTCACATGACGCCTGAATGCTAGATTTGTTACCAAAACTTGCGTAGTTAACCAAAACCAGTCATAATCTCAAAGCAAAATGTAGTGTAGGATGTTAATCGGACATAACAAAATTATTCTTTTTTTGGTTTGAGACCTACAGCTGCACAAACCTTTCTGGAAACTTTGTTTATTTTTGTTGCCTTCTCTATTCATGTTTTCCTTAACAATCTCAAGTGTTGGAGGGCTGGTGGCCCTTGTTGCATTTTGATCATTTATGTATGAACTGTGTAGTAGTCATTTTTGCAGATTTGAAAGTGTTGTCACCTTTAGGCCTGCCTGCTTCAATAACGTCATAGTATTTTTTCAAATCTTTTTTTTTTTTCCCAGTCTTTGGGGAGGCTCTGTGCTCAACCTGGGAACTAAGAAGCACAGGGATAAGTACTATGAAGGTATTGACAACTTGGAGTATACAGGTTGCTTTGCTATGACAGAACTTCATCACGGTATACTCTTCTTCTGGCGGCCTCTACTAGTGTTGTTATGTTATATTATCTTCCCTTCTATACTCTCTCTCTCTCTCTCTCTCTCTCTCTGCATTTCACAGTTCCACTCTTATGCTGTGTTTGGATGAGTTTTTGAGAAATTTTGTAGGGTTATGAGTGGAGAGAGAAATGAGAGTAATGATTGGAAGTAGAGGTAATGATTGGAGAGAGATAGAGAGAGAAATGAGAATAATGATTGGAGATAGGGGGTGAATAATGATTGGAAATAGGGGTAATGATTGTTTTTTGAGTTGAGAAATTTTTTTTAAATAGCAATCCGAACAAAGCATTGCCGGTTGGATTCCAACATTTAAACCATTAGTACTTTCTTCATACACTTCTAGAGTCCTGAGGCAGACGGTGCAATTCACCTATAGGTTAGCTCATACCTGCACATACACAGAAAAGAAATAAAAACATGAAGTTTTTAATTTGATGCTGAGTTCATGTGAACGTGGGTTGATCTCTACACATGCATAAGAAACGCGTACTATAAGTTGAGCAATATAGTGACTGGTGCAAAGATTTAGACAGCATGTTGAAAGCAATATAGTGACTGGTGCAAGGATAGGTGTTATGAAAGACTGTTGGAAAATCACGCAGGACAATTTGTTGTATGAGTTTTCCCTTTCCTTAGGGAACTACATGCATTCCCCTCGGTCGCACTAAAGCACAAAAAGAGGGAGTTTGAGAGGCTTAAATTGTGGTGCAAACATCATTTTCCCTAATTTCCTTTGTGAAATCTCCGAGTCCAAGAGAATGTGTCTATGACCCAGAATAAGAAATTAGAACGCGGTCTTTTCTTATCTGTATTATTAAATGGTTCACACAAAAATTGGCGATAATCTGATAACAGTTATCGATGATCTATTTTTACTGTTTTCTTTTTATTTCATTTGGCCCATTCTTATCTGTTTTCTTACATATCCTCTTGACATTTACCATAAGTAGAATGGCTCCACCTTCTGACCAGAAGTTTGTTTATGATTTAACTTACTTTCTACGTGCCAATTGCATCTAGACTTATTTCTCGCACTTGCTTGTATTTGGAAGGATCAAATGTCCAAGGACTCCAAACTGTTGCCACATTTGATCCACTTACAGACGAATTCATAATCGACACCCCCAATGACGGGGCAATCAAATGGTGGATTGGCAATGCTGCAGTTCATGGCAAGTTTGCTACTGTATTCGCCAAGTTAATGTTGCCAACTCACGATACAAAAGGAGTATCTGACATGGGTGTTCACGCCTTCATTGTCCCAATTAGGGATTTAAAGACCCACCGAACACTTCCAGGGATTGAAATCCATGACTGTGGTCACAAAGTTGGTCTGAATGGAGTAGATAATGGAGCATTAAGGTTTCGTTCTGTAAGAATTCCGCGAGACAACCTTCTAAATCGATTTGGAGATGTCTCTAGGGATGGGAAATACTCAAGCCCCCTTCCGTCCATTAATAAACGCTTTGCTGCCACATTAGGGGAGCTTGTTGGGGGGAGGGTAGCCCTTGCATATTCTTCAGTTGGTGTCCTCAAAGTTGCCTCCACCATTGCAATTCGTTATTCTTTGCTCCGACATCAGTTTGGTCCTGCAAAGCAGCCGGAAGTCAGTATCCTTGATTACCAGTCCCACCAACATAAACTTATGCCTATGCTTGCTTCGACCTATGCATTCCATTTTTCCACTCTTTATTTGGTGGAGAAATATTCCGAGATGAAGAAGTCTCATGACGAAGAAGTGGTGGGGGATGTCCATGCGCTCTCTGCGGGCCTCAAGGCTTATGTGACCTCTTACACGGCTAAGGCATTGAGCATTTGCAGGGAATCCTGTGGAGGCCATGGGTATGCTGCTGTCAATAGGTTTGGTAGTTTGAGGAATGATCATGACATATTTCAGACCTTTGAAGGCGACAACACTGTGCTTCTACAACAGGTTGCAAATGAATCTTGTTCTTATTCTTCTTGGGAAATTGATTTTTGCACTCTTCTTTTCGTCATATGTACTTACTATTCGGTTATTAAACAAGGACTTTGAAACATTTCATGTAGAAAAATGTGAAAAATATGAAAGGGCAATGTTGCAATTCCGATGAATAAAGCAAAAAAAAAAAGGTGCAGGTATGAAAAACGAGGAGTGTAAAAATACTACACGCTTTGGTGATATTATATTACCTTCAAATTTAGAAACCAAATCTGTCCGACGAAGTAAAATTCTTGTAGTACTTGAATTCATGGTGCTATAGTTACAAACTTACAAATATTCACATGTAAGATGGGTTGGGTAATTGGTAGAAATGGCTACCTGGTGGTTTCATTTTACTAGTCTCTAGTATAGACGCTCCTCTGAGAACAATCAGTTAGTACTTTTTTTTTTGCGCCTGGCAATCAGTTTTGTACTTCTTGCAAGCTGAGTCAGGTCTGACTTAGCATTTATGAAGCTATATGGAGTTAAAACTTTACCATAAATCTGCTGATGGGTTATTTTTAATGTCAAAATTGAAATATGCAGTTTGACCTCAATCCTACATGTTAATCTTCATTATGAGTCCCTTTCCATTGAGTGGGTTCACTCCTTTGCCATCCTTAGGCAGTAAAGTTTGTTTGCAAACTAATTAAGGAGATTTAGAAGTGAAAGTCAAACTGAAAATGTAGGACACATCCGGTATGCAGAAAACTCTCATATTAGGCATGAAATTGCCTATGGCATCTGGTGAACCCCAAGTTTCCTAAGAAAGAAAAGATTTTGTTTTTGGAGAAACAAGTAGTTTGAAATGTCTGAGGATGATATAAAATCTGACACTCGGACACTCCCCCTTATCATTATCAGAGCACCTGTACCGAGTAATATAGATTTCTAATTCTAGTTCGTTTCTGTAAAAGTAGTTTGCCTTCGCTTTCTCCCTATGGAAGCTTGAACTGAAAATTTCAATTTTTTATTGTGGTCAGGTGGCAGGAGACCTCTTGAAGCAATACCAGCAGAAGTTCCAAGGTGGGACTCTTGCTGTTACATGGAACTATCTGAGAGAATCCATGAACTCTTATCTCTCGCAGCCAAACCCAGTAACAGCTCGGTGGGAAAGTGAAGACCATTTGCGAGATCCTAATTTCCAGTTAGACGCCTTCAGGGTGAGTATTATTTTTGGTTCTGCGAACCAAGATCATTATTCTTTGGCAGATAATTGCAAACGTCCAGGGCAAGATCAAGACAATTTGAGGCCTAAAGAGACAATTTGAAATGGAAAATTTTCAAATTCGTTAATACTCCTATTGTTCTGGAACTCTTATTGCTTATATTTCACCTCCCTTGTTGCAGTATCGTACATCTAGATTGCTTCAAAGTGTTGCTGTGCGACTTCGGAAGCACTCTAAGAATCTAGGGAGCTTTGGTGCTTGGAATAGATGTTTAAATCATCTTCTGACACTAGCGGAGTCCCACATTGAATCGGTTATACTAGCTAGATTCATTCAATCCGTACAAAGGTAATTCCGAATGTTAGACTCAAAAATATTCTTTTTCTTCTGATGAATCTTCAGTTTTTTTTTGTGTGTGGATCGTCATGAATCTTGAGATTGATCTACCTGAAATTTTCTGCAGCTGCCCTGATCCAAGTACTCGAGATGCTCTAAAACTGGTATGCGATCTATATGCCCTGGACCGAATTTGGAATGACATAGGAACTTACCGCAACGTGGATTATGTGGCTCCCAACAAAGCTAAGGTATTCGAACATCTAAAACCATATTCGATTGCTACGACAACTTAAATCAAGTGATCGTGCTTAAGACGGAGTAGATTCTTTAGTTTAAGGCTCAATGTATAATGCACTGGCCATTTTGCAGGCAATTCACAAGTTGTCAGAGTACCTCAGTTTCCAAGTAAGGAATATCGCAAAGGAACTGGTAGATGCATTCGATCTTCCTGATGAGGTCACACGGGCTCCGATTGGCATGCAGTCAACTGCCGAAGCTTACTCTCAGTACACCCAGTATGTTGGATTCTAATTACTCGGATGTTCCAGGATACCGATTCCTAGTTGAAATATAGGATTGCAATAAGATGACCAATAATAATACTCAGAAAATAAGAAAATAGAGGGAAGATGATTGGTGAAAGGACACTCCTATCCCCCCCTTACCTTGTAGATGGTAAAATAGAGATGGAAGGATGTTATTCTAAAATGGATCTATAGGACTTGGATTGTTCTCTCCACAAATTCTAGCTGGTGTTTTTTTTTTTTTTTATCTTTCTTTTTATAACACAAACATCCTCACAAACCCCACGGTCTAAATACAGTATAATTGTTTTGATGAGAAAATGTTCGTGGATTTATTTATTTCGCATGTAGTAATTCATAGTTTAATTCCATAACAACCACACAACGATATCTCGTAACATAAGAATTAGGTCAAGTGTTCAACAATGCCTTAGAAGTCCCAATAAGAATTCTCCTGTGAAATCATAACCCTTATCACCACCTGCAGAATTGAATTCCCTCCTCACAAAATTCCCCAGAGACCAACCAGTCTTGGCAGCAAAGACATTGCTCATCTCCCTAACATCAATTTCCAATCTGGTAATCACCACTCGAGTCAGGATTTCCCTCCCATCGCCGCCACTCTGCAATGCTCCTCGCAACTGCTTTGCGAAGAACTTTCCCGGAAACTGAATTCCTCGGATTACCATTCTCATTTCGGTTCCAAATTTCCCGCATTTGTTGGACTTGAGGAACTTGGAGAATTCGTGGCCGTAGAGCTCTTTGTAGGCTGAGAGAATCGATTTGATTTGTGGTGTGTTTCTTTGGGTTAAGAGGGACGTGATTGTTTTCCAATCAACGGAATTTCCAGTCTCCATTGCTTCGTAGAGTGTTTTGGCATCGCACATGGCCATGCTTGTGTCAATTCTGCCTCCATATTTGGGACTAGACTTCAGAATTGTGAGAAGAATCTGTCATGGCAATCAAGATGTGTTGAGTATTAGAGAGAGTGGTTAGCTCTAAGTAGCATAATGCGTGTGCGTGGGCACGAACGTGAGAGTTCCTTTCAAAAATATTCCAAACTGCTAAAATTCGTAAGACGAAGGTCTGAGAGAGGAACATTCCAAGCTACTAAAATTTGCAAGACGAAGAACCGAGAGAGGGAGGTACAACGAGGATTGAAAGCGGGAATCGAGTGTCCTTTCGAAGGAATATATGCGCTAGGGTTAGTTAGAGGAGGCAATATGAAATTTTGCTTATACCTCTTTGAAGGTGGCACTAATTGTGTGAGCCATATCCTGCTCAATCTCAGAATTATACCGAAATCGGTATGCCTGCTTGATGGAATGCAGCTCTGTAGAAGAGCGAGTGCTCACCACCTCAACCAGAGTGTTGACATTAACCCTCCTTCCAAAGAGTGCCTCTCTTATTATCTCAGCGTCGCGCTCCTGCGGTTCACTCATCCGTAGATACACCGCATTCTACAAATGGACTCAGAAAAACTAGTATTATCGATCTGCAGTTACTGTTTCCAGAATCAGTTTTTGCAGAATATTTTTTTTTGAAACTTTTTGAAAATATATACAGATGTATCATTCTCTTATACTAACTTCCTATTTAATTACCGCCAGTGCATCGTTGTGTCGAATGGTGGATAGAACGTGGTGGAGATCCTGGTTGTAGAGAGCCCTAAATGTTTGATGAATGACCTTAAGTTCTTGCGAGTCCCGGCTCGCGAGAGTCTCTACCAGCTTCTGTCTGTTGCCTTCACCATTGCCTGCAAATGTATACCAGTCATCAAAGCTTACAAGCTTTTGTATCACACTACCATGCTTTTGTTTTCATTTTCTGAAAAAACAGAACTACAGTATCTTGTTTGGCACGCATATGAACTTTTCTTGAAATTTAACTTTGGAAAAAAAAAGTTCCTGAAAGATTGACATTTCAAGAAATACAAAACGACGAGCATAAAAGAGTCGCGTCTTTAGAAATATTTGCCCAGAATTTTAAAAGATGTATACATCATTGAGTGTCTTTCGTTGTCTTAGTTTCTGAATAGAAAGCAAAAAGAGTAAATAAAAACGAAGGATACGAAAACAATGCCCAACATAGATAGCATGAGCAGATAATTGGTTTTTGATCAGAAGCAAATGAGTGCATTCACGAAAAGCCTACCGGCACTTATAGAGACTTCCATAAAAAAAACAAAGACTAAGAAACTATGACCCATCCACCGAGCGAATGATGAACAAAAAGATAAAGAAGATAGAGCATGTAATAACATGTACCTAGGAAACAAGAGTTGAGGTATTGGCAGTCCAATTCATACTTCCTAGAGGCTTGCATGGAACTCTCCATGTGTAAAAAAGACACTAAATTAAAAGTGTGGAAATGGGCTAAAAGTGTTGCATGGAAATAAGGGCCTAGCTAGTGACCACATTTTATAGGGTGGAAATGGGCATGTGTGTCTCAATCTCAATCTCAAAATGTGGAATATTTACTTTCCACAAAGTAGCTATGGCTAGCCTGTGACAAAGTGAGAGAATAAACCTTGACATTGCATTTATTTAGGTTTAGATAGTGCAAAGGGAACCTATGCTTGGCTGCTTCAATGTCAACCATAGCCTTCCTTTTGTTACTACCTTTTGTTTTTCCAACAACCCTATCTCTGGAAACATTGCTGCCTGAAAATTACATGGGCAGAGCTAAGATTCGTTTCTCTTTAGCTTAAAGGGTCCAGATTAGAAGATGAGCGAATCTAATCATCTTTATATATACGTCGTTTGGCAAGCCGACAACAAAGAAATGAGATTCAATCTCTTCTCGACTAGAGAGAAGCACCACCTATACGGGCTCAAAGGGTTTTTTCCTTGGTCAACAGATGGGAAAAAGTAAAACCTAAAACAAGAAATATATTCATGATCCACATCTTATATAACCCTCCACAATTTGTATTTCGCTTGCACGCATCATAAACAAAGATTCAGGATTAATTGTTTATCATTTGAAGAGTGAAAATATTAATTAAATTAACGGCTCTTGTGTATGTCAAACATATTAGTGGAAAGATGGATGAAGTGATTTGGATTGAAAGTCACTCTTGAAGAAGAAAGTCTTGAAAAAGCATCAATTTAGGCTTAGAGAATAGATGCTTTTGGTAGGTATAATGCATGGCGATTCTGAGGAGAAATTAGGCGATCATCGTTGAATCACAGCCGTGCGCACAACACATTTCATTTTAGGACCTCCCTATTAAAAAAGAAAGTGGATTCTGTCCAGTCACGAACACTTGGTGAAGTTGTATCATATGTGTGAGTTCTACAGAAATATCTTACCGATATAATACTTCCAAACATGAGAAAATATCGTATAGTCCAGTACTGAAGATGATCCCAACCAATTCAAAAGTATTATGCACTATTTAGAAATCGAAAAAAGAAAAAAAAAAAGAAGAAAAGCTGATGAACTACGTTTCGATAAACGATTCCGTTGGCGTAACAATTTCAAATCTAATAGTATGTAATTCATGGATGCTTCATCTTCTTCAAGATGTCTTCTGGAAAAAAGGACAAGAAAGAAGTTAATCCATATGCGAATACTATACATGTGACATCAAAGTCGGATTGAAAACATCAGTTCAATTAATTTTTTTGTTTTTCTTTTAAGGGAATAAGAGTGGAGGAGGGGCAATTGGCGTTGCTATCACCCCTAACATGGGTATAGGGGTTGTGGACCAGTGGCGGACCCACATAAGGGATCAATTAGGTTTCTACTCTCCTTTTTTAAGGCACGATATTTGGTTAAAAGACTACTACTACAAATGAGTTTGACTTTGTGACTATGAAAAAGAGCATACACTTAAGTCGAACTGGTTTGCCAATTCTTCTACTACTCCGTAGAAAGGTAGTACACATAAGTATATTTAGAGGTGGCAAATGGGCGAGTTTGGGCAGGTTAAAACAGGTCATGGGTTAAATATGGGTCAAAAGTAGATGGGTTAAAACGGGTTGAGTCAAAGATGGGTCAATTTATACCCAAACCCGACCCGTTTCCTTCCTTTTATATGGCATTTGGCTGAAGTTCCCATATTATTTCATGCATCGAGTCGGAAAAAAAAGTCTGTTTTGATTTTCAAAATAGTTTAGGGTGGTTTGGATTAAAAAGTAAGGGGTGACTTTTTTTTGTCTCTATTAAAAAAAATCGCATTTGTTAGTTTAATTTTGCGTAAAACTTTTGTGACTTATTGATTTGTCTCAGCGAGAGGAATCAAAAAAGTAAATTTTTTTTGTTTAAAACTCATAATTTTTTAAAATCCTCTCTCCCTTCTCACCGTGTAGAATTTGGACTTCGGATGCTGTGCACCTCCGAGTCGTCAGATCGTGCATCTGACGGCTCGAATCTCATATCGGTAACTAACGATCGAGAGTTGTTCATTACCGAAATGAGATTCGATCCGACGGTTTGAAGGTGCGCAGCATGGTGCTCAATGCACAACACCATCCCCAAATCGTAGGATTTTAATTTCTCCAACAAAACACAGTCCAAGATGAGAGAGAGAGAGAGAGAGAGAGAGAGAGAGAGAGAGAGAGAGAGAGAGAGAGAGATTAGATATTAAAAATAACGGGAGTTTAGCTGTGGAAATTAGTTGAGATGGGTGGGAGCAAATTAAAAATAATGGCAAGTGGATCTTTTAATTTCAACCTATATTGAACCCAGCTGAACCCATAAAATCAGTGCGTTTATTAAATTGGCGCAATTAGAACCCATATTTAAATATGGGTAGGTTTGGACTAATTATAAATGGATGGATTTGATGAAACCATATTACTGGACCCAAATTGCCACCTCTAAGTACATTCATAGGTCGACTGATTTTATGCCCTATATTTACTTACTGGTAATTAACATCTTTTGTATATATCTAGCTCCTATTCCCCTAGTCTTGTGTAGTTTTGTATCCAACAAGAAAAAGAAAAAGAAAAAGAAAAAGAAAAAGAAAAAGAAAAGCCACTTTACTCAAGTTATATGAGAGATTGTATACTGGTTTAGGGTATAGGTATACAACAACTTATGGAATTATTCATCCTATAATAGTTCCATTTGATCTCTCCACTAATTATTTGTATCCAAGTGTTGGCGTATGCAGCAGAATTCTATCCGCAACCGGGGGCCATGTTGTTGTGCCCACGAAACGAGCATTGTCCAGAGCTCCAAAATGTAATCATGATCGCTCATTTTGTAGAGGTTGTAGCATGAAATAATCCCGAAAATGTTCAAGTTGATTGGACTTTGGTAATCCAATCAGCTAAACACATTTGTACAGTGCGGTCACCCATGTCCAAAAACTCAAGCTTGTTAATATGATTCTTTTATTAGGTTACTGACATCCAATCGACTTAGTTTTTGCAATGGTTGCTCAACGCGCCTAGCTCTATCAAGTGAACAGTTCAGATCACATTTTGAAACTCAAGATGGCACCCGGTTCCATGTGCATAACAGAGCCCCCAGATCCCTCATATCCCATGCTCAGTATTATTATTATTATTATTATTATTATTATTTATCTCTGTACTATTTTTTGCTAAGTAACCACCCTCTGTACTTGAACTGAAGGTATTGTGCTCTCTCTTATGGCTGCTGTAAGTGTTTTCCCTGATGACTATATAATCGTAGTCGACTTCACTTTCAGAAGTTCGGATATTAGCGAAACTTAAATTACTGTGACCTTTCAACTCTCTGTGTTTCCAACTCTGATCACCAACCAAAGCTTCAAGTTGTCGCGGCAACTAGGAATCGATAAATCTGAATCAGCAGGCCCAGGATCTCCCAATGGAGGCACCATCCAGATTGCAGGCTCAAATTCCAAGTAAAAAGCGTTCTACTATGTGCACCCTAGAGACATTCGTAAAATGACTATTTGATTGATAAGTTTCTTCTCCCAGTATGAAAAAGAATAAGCATACAATGGATTGTTGAGAAAATAGCTTCAATTCTGCTGCTGCTTCTTTTTGGGTACAAAAATAATTCTGATTTTTCTTCATTGGCACAAGAGTTGACGGAATGCCAAGGGAATAACACAAGGTGGTTACAAAACGTTCATATGCTAAAGAAAATAAAGCTACGACTATGAAAGTTCTGCGGGAATGGGCTACGCATTTGGTATTGCTGGTTTTCTTGCGTAGATGGAGGAGTTATTCTTCTTTCCTTCTCAATCTTCTATTTGGTTTCTGGCTATCAGGGACCGAGGTTAATAAAGGCTTTTTCACGGAACACATTCTTTTGTGCTATGGACATGGGCCTTGCATAATCTTATGTGAAGATCATCCAAATAAAAACCCTTGGGGCAACTAGAGGTTTGCTAGTTGTTAACTTAAAGCCCCCGGACTAGTAAAGGTGCAAGAAGTTGGGTTGAAAACTTGTTTATAAAGAAAATCCCGAAAAAAAACTCTACAATTGCACACCATCTGCATCCTTTCCTGGCTCTTCGTTTCATCTGTTCTGGTGCTAAACATAATATGACGATACTGCAGCAAATTACGAAGGATCGTTGCATAAAGTCAAGCAAGAAGCTTTAAAATGGAGCTCGCCTCAAAGTTAGACACTTCAAAGGGACACTTCGTCTAGTTTTTGCCTGTAGAGGGCCAAATCCTGCAGAAAGTGAAAACCAAGACGCACATACGCAGTATTAGTCCACCTAAGAAAAGGATAGGACGTGATTAGACAACAGAAAAGAGCAAAACAAATATTTGAATGATTCTAATAGGAAATCAACACTTTTAGCCTTCACCTGTTGCGTGAGAATAATATCTAGGCAACTTGAAATGAAGGTAAAAAAATAGGGCACTGCAAATTCCGACATTGCTGACATTACCATCCAGTATCTTGTGACTATAAGTTATCTAACTGGAAAAAAATAATAGACGGAGCACAAGCATGGTAACACACAGCAAAGATAATTCTTGCACAGGCATTTGTCCTCCTGGCATTGAACACTGACAGAAATAAACACCAAATTCCCAGAGAAATTTTTTGTCTGTTGAGAGTATTTTGTACCTTTTAATGTCAACATAGATGAAACCGTTCTCTTTTTTCAAGGAGGTTGAAGAATCAAACTTTCAGTTTTTGATACCCAAATGTATTTTAGCATGAGTTTGCTACTACTTAAGGCTCAACTTTGTATCCATAGCTAGCAGATTTGAGCATTACTAACTGGAGTTCCACAAAAATCACTAAATTAGTCTAAAAAATCAGTCCATTGCTTATGCATGTTGGAGTTGGGAACCACCAACAAATGAAATTTGTAAGACATATTTCACACAATGACACACCACTAAGCATCTTAAAGCCAGTAAGACTCATCCTGGCTAATTGACTCCAAAAGTACAAACCAAGACTATGACAAGTCGAAAACGATGAAACCAACAATTATGTCAGTATTTCTCGTTTCATTTCAGCAAATTCAAAGGGCAACTAGACAATGTTACATGAGCAAGATCTCAAGATTTGACTGCTACTTAAACAGAGAGAACAACAATATGGAGTAGAATGTTCATAGTTCATACCCAGGTATAAGCATAGACGCCAGCCTCTGTTGATCCTAGAGGACTTCCCCTCCTGATAATTTTTCGCTCTTTACATATGTAGAGCATTGGTACCCCATTTGACAGTTCTAAGTCAATAACCTGTCCGGAAGACATAAATGAAACTTACATACAGGAAACCCAAATTTTCGGGATACATGCTCCTAAGCGCAGGGGTGGCTCCAAAAATTTCATTCAGTGACGACATGCAGTTTTTTAATTGGCAACATGGGTAAATTTTATATTATAAAAGATTGCTAAGGGGGTATTGGGGTACAACCCAAATACAACCAGGACAACAACAACAACAATAACAGAACCCATCTAATCCCCAATCATTGGGGGTATGGGCGGGGGAGGATTGGAGACAAATCTAATCTTTGGCAATATATGCACAAAATGGCTGCTCTCAGAATACCATTAAAACAGTGGCCCCCTCTACCTCCAAGAACCGAGGAGCTAAATGGACGTTTTGCTGGGGAACCATGCCCCCAAATCAAAGCCGAAATAGGGAGGCAGGCCCAATTTCTGTGCACATTACCATGCTTCCTTCTTTCATAGTCCAGAGCATCGGTTGAAGCACCAAGCCCAAATACGACCAGGAAAAAAAGGAAAAAAGAAAAAAAGATGGTAGAAAGGAAGATAAAAGAAAGAAGAAAAGTAAAAGTTCAAACAGCCACCAACAAAAAACCAAGTTGAACCCTCCCAAATACTAAAATCTTGCAAATATTATTCAATACTAAATAAAATTAGAAGTTACGTTACCTATTCTTTACTTTCAATAATCAGATAAGTATAGGATAAACTTTTTAAACCACAAGGGAAAGAGAACTTTGTTATACGGTACAATTTAAGCACAAAGAAAAACATACAAAAACATGAAATTTTCCATGGCAAATACATTGAAAGATCAACAGTAGATCCGTTTTGGAGAGTTAAAAAGTAAGATTGGACTCCTTTCAACTTTTTGGGCCACTTGGGCTTCAAACAATTTTTTGGCTGTTGGTACTATCCAGAGGGTTCATCCAAGGTGGTCCAAGACTAACAATTGCCCCTAAAATTTTGAAAATTTGTAACAGAGAATAAAAGTGATTTTTTAAACCCGTGCCGCTATGTAGCACGGACACTTCATCGGAGGTCACGTACTGGTGTCGGACACTTGTCGGACATCGACACTCTCCGGACATGTGTCCGACACTCATATTCAATGTGTCCTACTTTTTATCAATGTTTTCTGTTTGTACACTCTGGGGACACTTGAAAAATTCTCCGGATACTCTCGGACACTTGGAAAACAAGTCAGGGTTGAGAAAAAAAAGTAGCATCGTCTAATTAAAACTTAGGGAAGTCATACTTTTTGTATGATGGATGATGGTTTGTTGGTTGGAAAGGCACACAAATGATTAAGTGCTTTTAGTCTAAATCCTTTTATGAATGATATGAATCATATGATGAGAGTTATAATTTAACGTATATGTGGTGTTGCATATTTACGATGAGAACCTTAATAATTTTTACTTTTTCTTTACATGATAGTATACCTATATGCTTTTTAAAACGTGCCCCCTTATGTGTCAGGTCCTCCAAACCATTTTTTTAAAATTTGCATTTTGGAGTGTCCGTGTCATGTCTGTGTCGGTCCTACATAGCGGCTTACCGTAATGTTGCAGCCACCCCTGCTCCTAAGGTGTGACTAGGACTCCATAAACCTAAAACTTGACCTTATATGCTACAAAGCAAGCATTAAAAAAACAACTGAACAGATTGCGGTATTACCTCCTGAGAAGTTAAATTGTCAAGGTACATAATAATGGCCCTCAGTGAATTCGCATGGGCAGCAACCATTACATGCTTTCCTGACAAAAGTTGGGGTTCAATCTGCAATGAAATCATTCTCAGCACTTGGGGGGTTTACACAGAGACACTTCAAACCTAATAAACTCACACATAAGCATATTCCAGCGACGGTTCTTGACTCAGAATTGGTCAGCATAAAATGTTAAGATGTCATCTTCTGAAACCACTTATTAGAAGAGATGAATGTAGTGATGCTTACATGCTCTCTGAAATAAGCAACAGCTCTTCGAGATGTCATTTCCAAACTTTCACCATTAGGAGGGCACGTACTGTAACTTCTCCGCCATTCATGAACTTGCTCTTTTCCGTATCTTTCAGCTGTCTCCTGTTTGTTAAAACCTTGCAACTCCCCATACCTGTAAGGAAAAAGTTTCTAATTCTTAACATTAAGCTCAAAATCCAGATGATTATAAATTGCAAAGGGGAGAGAAGGGAAAAAGTAGACAGAAAGGTACCTTCTTTCATTTAATTGCCAAGCCTTTACAACTGGAATGGATTGCTTCTTGGTATTTTCACTATGGATCTGACTCCACGTTCTGGACTCTTCACTCTCATCATGTACAATTATGGGAACCTGGAAATAATAAGTGGGTAAATGCTATAGAATGAGCATTCCTTTCTTGTCGAAGACAGGAACAAAAAAATAAAAGAAGCAAATAAAATGAAAATAAATGTAGAAAATCCTTGGGTTTGAAACGAATTACTTAATTTATTACAACATAGTATACTAGCATATCGTACACTAGTTTGAAAGATTACTCATCAAACCCTGTGTAATTGCTCCAATATCTGTCTAAAGGATGAGCTCCTTAGTCATAATTTCGGGTCAACACAAGGTCAACTAGTATGTTCTAGTTATATTTATTTTTCATTACATGAAAATACACACATTTGCACATCCATAGAGGACACACACATCACACACCAAAGGGTCCAACTGTTGGAGGAATGACGGAGACCTAGATAGCTTGGTTTGTTATGTCTGTTTATTTCACATGTTCATCATTGCTACGTGCATTATTTATTTGGCAATGATGAATTACCTGGCTGGTGTAATTTTGTCCTGAATTCCACGACGAGGCATAGATACAAGTTTCGTATTCACCAATCAGGTAGTAAGCAAAAAACTAGCATTTCACGTGGCATGACAAAAGTTGTGAGATGCATGATGATTTGGGAAGGAACCTTATAGGGTCTACCGAACAAGATCAACATTTTTCTTTGAATTGAAATTCTAGTGGAAATCTTTTAAATGAGTTCTTCTGTTAGTCCATTCCAATAGAATCTAGCCTGTGTAGACATGTTACAGCAAAAAGCTGAACATCAGAACATCAAAACTAAGTTTTCCAAAAGTAATAACAAGATGACATAAATAACATTCGAAAAGACAGTTGTTCCAGAGAACAAGAAGTATAGGTTGTACAGTTATACGCATATCACTTAACAGATTTTAAGAACAACTTTTGCATCCTTTGTGCAAGCAGTCCTAATATTTCAGTTTAGAAGACGGATAAGTCTATAAAACAATGATCACTTTCTCTCTATCTTTTCCTCTCTACTGGTGTTTTGGTTTTATTTATCCGTTTTTAGCTATTTCTTTGGCTCATCCAAATAAGGGAGGAAGACTGAACAGGAAACATCTATGGGGAAGTACCTTATAGCAGCGGTGTTGGGTCAATGCCAGCATAGCAGTCATTTGAGCACGAATCAATGCAGATGTGTAAATAATGTCAATTGGTAGATTTCTAATTCTTTTACCAGCTTCAATTGCTTCTTCGATGCCTTTATTAGTCAACGGCACATCAACACATCCAGAGAACAGGTTCTTCTCATTCCACAATGATTCACCATGTCGAATTAAGATCAAAGTAGACTCATCTGAATAGGATAATATAGCCACAATTAGAAGGGTGGGAATGAATGGTATGTCAAGGAAAAAATTAACAATGTGAAATTCGCTAATTTGATTATGTAAGAATGAAACATCCAGCCAATGGAGACTCACCTGAAATCTTCCCTGGATCTTCTGTGGAGCCATGTAAGGAGGAAAAGATTGAATCTACGTATGCAGAGTGTACAGATGATGCCTCAGTTGTATGGAATTTAAACCGGCATGAGCTAATAACTCCGTTTCTCAGCAATCTTAAATGAACCTGTGGGTATGATGCAACGGGTTCCCAATTGATTTTAGGAACCAAGTGGACCCTTAATTCCGTTGACAAGAATCTTATACCAGAATTCCCAAATCCATAACAAGCTCTAGAATCATTGCCAAATCCCCGGACACTGGTAGTTCCGGTGGCTACATGTAGTGAGCCGGTGGACATCCTAGTAATCTGATCAAAACCACAAGTTATGTCCATTACGCATACATTAGAGGACAAAAAATATGTACTTTACAAATTCAGTACGTAGATGAAGATGTTATGACAATCACGAAGTAGAAAAAATAATTAAACCAACAAGAAATCACACAAGGTTTTACGTCGTTCCGCCCAAGCATGAGCTTAAACGTAAATCCACAGGCAAAGAGCAGTAGATGATGCACTATTAAGGAGCACATAAGTTTTAAAGAGCCGGCCGGCTATATCCGTAACTCTTGCTGTCTGCAGAGCTACCAAACAAAATGACTCTCTAACGAACTCCAAAGGAACCCCAAAGGGCACAGAACTGCAGTGGGATTTGAAGGAAGAAAAATCCTTTGGAACCCAAAGGAACAAAACCCTAGAACTCCAAAAACTGAAGTCTAGGCGCCACAAGCGCTCATCATGCACTTGGCCCGTGCTCGTCAAGCGCTGCCCTCTGGAATTCGAGGCACAATCTCAACAGAAGATGATGAGTGATGAGTCTGATGACTATTGAAAGAAATGGTTCCACCTTTTAAGCTATGTCACAACAACATACTAATACTCCATTGTTTATCTCAAGCAGTTTTTTTTTTATATGTTAATACTCACTAGATATTGGATTCCATAAACTTCAATAAGGATAATTGGTGCTGCAAAAAAAACCCAGTTCAAATAATTAAAAATCACTATTCCGTTGAACAAATTCACGGACTGACAATCAATTATGATCCGTTTTACAGGATCACAAGTTCCCTGAATAAAAACAATTCCCAACGAATCTTTCCGGGTAAATTTTCACAAGAACAGCATGTACCTAATCAAAACAAGATGGAAAAAACAAAAAACAAAATGGGGCATGCGTAAAACATCAAGATCACAAGAAAGAAGCACCCAAAAAGCAAATAAGGCAATATAGAGAACTTGCATTTTTTCTGTCTTGAATTTGAGGACAATGATGGATGGAACTTACAGAGGGTTGGCCGGTTGGGTATGCAATTGGGTTTGAACATCTAAGTTGATCGATCGCCAGAGAGAATCGATGTTACGCCAACGGGTGGCGTTTTCAAATTAGCCGTGAGAAATGGACAACGAAAATGATATATGTACCGACCAAAAATGCAGGGAAATCGTACCAACGGCCGCGCGGCCGTCTCCGGCCACCGGACGGCCGATCCGGGCCGTCCAAAGATTTTAATAAAAAAAACTGAGGGGCCTTACGCGGGAATCAACGGCATCCGATATGTATAGCGTACTTGATCTAAACACCCTGTTTTTCGTGTATATATACATACCGTCGATAGAAAATCTGTCGGTGCAAATAGCATCACTGAATCGACAAAGAGCACCAACAAAGTAGAAGCCATGGCATTTGAGCTATGCAAACAGCCCCTTGTATACACACAGCTCTTTTTTTTTTTTTTTTGTGGACTTTTTATTTTCTGTACTTATTAAAAAAAAATCGCATTTTTTAGTTTTGAATAAATATTTTGGATTATCGGGTTGCCTCGAGAAGAGGAATCAAAGTAAAACAAATTATGAATTTTATCCAAATATTTTGAAAAATATCCAAAATTAAGCCCAAAAACCCCCCCAAAAAAAAATTGATTCAAAACTGACAAAATGCAAAAAAAAAAAAAAAAAATTTAAATAAGGACAAAAACAAGTAAAACAAGCCCAGCCCATCTATTTTACATGCTAAAAAACTCATTCTTATCACTTCTTTATTCATCAAGAAATAAGAATAGTAATTTCAACCATAATGTTAAAAAAAAGTAATTTCAACCATTGTTTGTAGTTACGGATAAGGTGTCGAGATGATCCAAACCACCAATACTGGGTAAGCAATCATGATATATCAAACAACTTGTGCTCAAAGTGTAATTGAGTTGCATCTCCAATCCTTGCCTATTTTTTCATCTCCATAAATCCAAGGTTTGTGTGAAAATTTAAATCTTTTGTCTCCAATGGCATTTTTTTATGCCTATCCTTCAAAACCTGTTGAGCATCTATTTCCTAAAAAAATAATAGTAAAGTGTAATGGGTGCATCTCCAATCCTTACCATTTTTTTTTGTTACATAAATCCAAAGTTTGTGTGATAATTTTTAAAATTCATTGCATTTTCTTTTGCCTATCCTTGAAAACCTATTCAGCATCTATTCACTAAAAAAAATAAAAAAACCTTTTGAGCATATCCAATAGCCTGAAAACTGTGACAGAGTGTGGAGTTAGGCCCGCACTAGCCTGATCCACCATATGGACTAGCAATGTGTTAAAGCTCCCAAATAGGAATGGCAACGGGGCGGGGCGGGTTTTTGCATACCGCGACCCCGACCCGAAAATCATTACCCGCCCCCGGTCCCGCCCCGACCCCGACCGGGTTTTTTTGGGGTACCCCCGTTCCCGCTCCGATAGGGGAACGGGTTTACCCGCCCCGCCCCGCCCCGCCCCGCCCTGCAAAAATTTAAAAAATTAAAGTATAAGTAAAAAAGGTAAAAAAAAAAAAATGCTAAATAAGAATAAAAATTATCTAGAAAATAAAACTTTTGAAATTATTTTTATGTCTTTTGGTATCACGGTCAAATTTAAACTTTTAATTGCAATCAATATTTTAGATACTTCATTCCATTTTTTTATGTGTAGAATTTAATATAAATATTTGAAGAAAACTTTTTAAAAAATCCACTAAACACCAATAAATATCAATTTTTATTTCTTTTTTAAATTTAATTAGGCTACTTGGCAGTAAAGAGACATTATTTTTTGGATTAATGCTAAAAAAATGAAATAACATGTATATAAGTATATATATACATATATAAATAAATACATATATATAAGTACGCCGGGTCGGGTAATTTCGGGGTGGGGTCGGGGCGGGGCACTATTGCCCCGAACCCTACCCGAACCCAGCCGGGGTTCAATTTTTTTTACCCGACCCCGACCCGAAACCCGAAAATATTATAGAAAACCCGCCCCGTTCGGGGCGGGGCGGGTTGGATTGCCTAGCCTACTCCCAAAGCCTCCATACCCTCAATTCTTAATTCCTAGATTTTCTATTTTCTTAAAAAGTTTATTAAAAAAAAAAAAAAACCCCATGTTCAACTTAATTTTCCAGAATTTTACTTTTTGAAACAGGGAAAAAAAAAAACCACATTCAACTTAATTTCCAGAATTTTACTTTTTAAAATGCGGGCTTGCTGTTACGTGTTTCACTATAGTCAGCTGCCTCAAATTGTGATATACAAAAGTTACTCATAGGAGCTGTATGTGTTGAAAATACCATTCAAGTGTTGTAGATGGTTATAAATTTTCTAATTAAGTGTGGAAAGTAGATAGCATCAAACCGTACTGTTCAAATGGAGTGTACTGTTCATGAAATTTTCGGAATGTTTACGAGCGATGAACTAATTGGATTTCGGATAGCTATTTGAGGTTGAGGCGTGCTTGAAGAGGCGATTTTTAGAAATTCGTAACAAACGTTGATTCCTTTGCCTACCACAGTGAATAGAATGTTCCAAAGGTGGCGGCGGCATTCTGACCCATTCTTTGGCTCATGTTGCGTCCTCGTCGAAGGTGCATTTACAAGTGCTCTCTGTCCAGATAGAGTTTTGTAATGCATGATTAGTAAATAATGACAACAAATTGAAATCCTTTCTTTTATTGCGTTTTTTTCGCGCTGCTTGTAAGTGCAAGTTAAGGAGGTTGACCAATCTGGTGATGAGATCGAATCTATTATAAACAGAGTGGAGAGCATGCTAGCAGAAGGAAAGCTATCTGAAGCAGCAGATTCTCTTGAGAATGGTGTCAAGGGCACACAAGCGGCAGAAGTTATTAATGATTGGCTGACGCAAGTGAGAAACAGGGCCATCACTGAGCAAGCTTTAACCTTTGTCCGGGCCTACGCTACTGCCATCAGCCTTACTTAACACTCCTCTTAACTTTTTACTATAAGCCAAGTTGGCTCTTTCCTGGCTGATTACATGAAATCCATTTAATTGATGTAGTGACGGTTTAGTATACAGATGAGGTAGTGTATTCCGGAATTATGTCAATGAACATCATAAAAATCTGGATCGAGCCTTTTTGAACAAGTTTATACCTTCATAAATTTTGTTAGCAATTGCAGCACCCTTTTTTCTTCCCTGTTTTGCAATGTGTTGGAGTTCCAGTAGTATTCTTGAGGCGTTCTTTTTTATGTATTAACAGTCTCAGTTCAGTCACTAGAATTGGAGGGGAATATTGATGGAGTAGCCTGGGTGGAGACTGGGAAAGATGTTATTTCCTTGGAAGTTCTTACTAATTTTCTCTCTTTCCTTCTTTTTCGTTTTCATTTTCAAAAGTTAAGAAGAGAGAAAAAGTGTCAGTTGAATGAGACCAAAACAAGGTATCCCTAGTGAACAGTTTCTCTACAGATGTAGGTGGAAACTGTAGCTAAGTTAGTTTAGAGAGGCTCTATTAGAGCATCTCCAATCCAATACTCTATTTGAGAGTATCAAAATACTCTATTTTATTCATATAGAGATTTTAGAGGAAATCACTATTCCTATTTACTCCAATCACAAATCCTCTATTTTTCCCTCTAAAATTTTCCTCCAAAATTAACCTCTACCAATTCCCTCCAAAATCACCCTCCAAAATTAACCTTTGCCACAGCTTCCCCTCCTATTTTTTTACTCCAGAAAGGGAACTTCGGCCTATGCACAACGTAGAATTTTGTCCTCTTCTACTAGGAAAGCTCTGCCCCGTTGGGAAGATTTCCTAGCAAGTTCCATACTTGGAAGAAAACTTGAAAGGATAATTTTTACTAGACTTCAACTCTTGGAGAGGAAGAAACTCATCTACCAGTTGCTGTGGAATTAAGGTGAATAGTGTTATAGAGGGATCCTCCATATTTTCTCCCATCCTCTAAATATGGAGGATCAAAATCCCATCCTCTCAAATAGAGGAGGCTTGAGAGGATGGGTTGGAGAAGTTTCATACTCTTAAATGGAGAAATAGAGTATGGATTGGAGATGCTCTTAAGGGGAGTAGGATTTTTACTTTTATGCACGCTATCTAAAATGACTAAAACACTCATTTGCCTAGCCTGGTATTTAAGTGGTCCACGAAATTTCAAATACTCTTTTTTTTAATCCAAATTTTCAGATACTTACTTTGGCATGTACTGCTGCTGTTTTTTTTTTTTTTTGGAACTTTGTGTTCAAATTGTCTATACCCAAAAATATCGCTATCGGTGATCCTTACCTATTTGGTTTTGGTTTTGAGAGTAATGAGTGAAAAGAGAGAGAGAGAAAATTTATTGAAGATCGTGCACAGGGGTTTTGAGATCCCAAAACAAACAAAGCCACATGTGAACTTTCATCTCTTTTAAAACTCTCACTTGATTGGATGAATAAGAAAAAATACATCGAGATACCGAAAGTACAGACATCATTGTTCTTTGGTACAGAGGATTTGAGGGGATAATTTTTTTGGGAGGTGCTCCACCAATATGGCTATTCCTTGCCCATTGATAGTTGAATTTAGGAAAAATCTGTTAAAATTGAATCTAAATAGGCTGCAAGCTTGCAATGGACTTGAGTAATGGGAATTGGTTGCCCTTTGGGTTGTTGAGGTTGATTGTCAAGGAAATATGACAAAGGGAAGTTAACAAATTCTTGACCTGAGATGAGGTGGCTATTGTAAAACAGTTGGAATGAGTTAATATGACAAACAAGCAACTACTAAAACTAAAGGGCCTTTTTTGGGGTGATGTTGTGTTTCGGGTCAACTTATACGCACCTCGGACTAAGCCTTGCAGCACCTCTCGCACAGCCTTTTCACACGAGCATAAGCGGGTGAAGTGACCCCAAGAGTTGTTGACAAGATGAATCAAACTTGAAACCTTAGATGGGAGCAAACCACCAAGTCCCAGACAGGTCAAGACCACCAAGATAACCACTTGAGGTTAGTTATCCTTTTGTTTTGTTCCAATTGATTTTATTTATGTTGGATTTGGGGAACAATTGGTAGTTGGGACGCAGGTCAAGCACTCCTTGTCCATCTTCGCATGAGTAAACTGCGGGAAATCACCAATAGGTGCTCATATTTCATCACCATAATCATATGGCAACAAGGTAGACCAAAAGACTCAAACATCATACAACAACATTCATTCTGCTATCCAATGGATAATACTCAACCGTCCAGTTGGATTCTGAATGTGAGTACATCTCAATGAAGTACAAACGACGCCTCAACTCATCAACACGCTGTGCCACAATCAATGGAGATGCGCGCTGTATTTCATCTTGGAACAATCTGAAAATATATTGGGTGTACACCTCAGCTCCATTCTGCTCTAGACTTTTCAATGCAGTGATTGAGATAGGGGTACTATGCTCCGTTGCCGTTTCAACCATGTATCAACAACTCGCATCCTAGCCAACCCCCGGTGGTACTATTCAACAAATTCATACAGACTTAGCCTCACTGTTAAAAACCGATGCAAATAACGATTCATACCTTCACATCGCTGAGTCCTCCTCATCCCAGCAAAGAAATGCCCAAGGAGATATGCCTCAGCCCATCTTGCCCGGTCCCTATACATCTCCAATACCCAAGCATTTGTCTCTAGCCCATAGTGTGATACTATGTCAGCCCAAAGGCTATCAAATTCTTCAACCTCACATTCCATTAGCATCAAATGTGTAAAGTCAGATACAAATTCAGGTTTGTGAACATTTTTAGCAGTATTTCTCTCTAAATGCCGCGTGCATAGGCGATGCCTTGCATCTGGAAATATGTTACTAATTGCTTTTCGCATTGCCAAATCACCATCAGTGACCACCAAGATGGGGCATTTACCATCTATAGCCTCCATAAACATTTCAAGAACCCAATTGTACGTCTCTTCTGTCTTCTTCGACAACAACGCACATCCAAATATGGTTGTCATAAACTGATTACTAACACTTGGTAGTATGACAAATGGCTTCTTGTAAGCATTGGTCTGATAAGTCGTGTCAAACACTAACACATCTCCAAGTGCAGCATAATCCATCCTAGACCTCCCATCAGCCCAAAACAGTGTCTCCAACCGGTCTTCCTCATCAACTTTGTACTTGAAAAAAAACAAAGGATTAGTGGCAACCTGAGCAGACAACTATCCCAGTGCACCCTTAGCATCTCCATTTTTAATTTCATCTTTACGACACTTGTCCATTTTGTTGCGTAAATCTTTTGCAGTGAACCCCAAATTTTGGAAACCTCCTGATTGACATGTCATATGGTCCAAATTTTGGTCTGGCTTCATGCCTACCTTCCGCATGGCCGTGGCCTGAGCTGTGTCCGCATCATTCACACATCGATGCGCCCACAAGAAGGGAACACAATGTTCTGCAGCTAACGGATGGTTGTGCGCACTAATAAAGTGTGTAACAATGTACTTTTGGGTTTTTGACAATTTACAGACCCGGAATTTCGCCCCACAACCAATTCTAGTTTCAGCTCTGGGATGTCTTATCCGATCAACCCGTTGCAAAAGTTTCTTCTGTCTTTTACCTTCCCTAGAACAGACCCAAGTCCGACATCTTACACAGCTGTCATTGTTCTTCTGGGGTTTACTCCTCGATTTGTATATGCCAAATCCCATCGCCTTTGCATATGCATTGTAGAATTTACCTGCTTCATCTTCAGAACTAAATTTCATTCCTGCAATTTCAGTATCGGTGAGCAAACGAAAAATATCACCTCCACCAAAAACTGACCCTTCCCCTTCCCTTTTTCCATCAACATCATTGCCTACAAATGTATTCGTACAATCTTCCCTAGTAGGGGAAGAGTCGAAATTCGAATCACAATTGGGATTGGGAGTTTCCATCACACACCTAAATAAATAATAAACATAGGTAAAGATGTCCTGTAAGTAAAGTGCATTACTTAAACACTTGTCTTACACACCCATGTTGTAGATGAAGATACATTAAAACAAGTCTATAATGAATTAAAATGACCACAACAGCCTTTCTACCTCTTTCTCTAGTTCATTGGCAGTTAGGTTGCCTATGATACTATAACAAAATACTCCACAAATTACTTCATTGACATTTCCAAAACGTTAACACACTTGGAAGCAAACATAGATCTAGAACTCGTCACCAGTACAAGTTGTAAAAAAAGGTATCCATGTAAAACTAGCAACCTATCATGCTTGACATTGCCCTAGCCTACCACATAACCCACAACAGAAATAAAACCCTCATTTTCTGCCAACTACTACATCAGAAATAAGAACCCTGATCACAAAACCCCAATTTTTGGTTACATAATAAAATAAACAGCCACAAGCCAATATATATATATCCTACCCCTACTAAAGAAGATCCAGTTTGGCCAATTTTTTTGCTTGCCAAATTTTGCCAAATTTCCCAATTTTACCCCCTGATTTGGGAGCAACCAGTGTTGTCTGGTGTCCATAATTGTAATTTTTCCTCCTTGACTTAATGGCCCATGTGGGTACGTCACACTCAGCCACGTATGTAGGCCATGAAAAAGAAACACACCGTTTCATCATCCTACCCTCACATAATACTCCCTCTCTCTCTCTGCGATTTTCTTCAGGCTTTCATGGCTTCTCTCTCTCTTATCCACCTGCTTCACCAACGATGGTGCCCACACAGCTCTTTCTTGCAACTAATCCATCTCAACTCCCTAGAAAACTTGAATCAGTTGGTTGTTTTGAAATCGCAACTCAATCGCAGAAACAAACAGATTACTTGCACGAATCGGCAATACTCAACAATCCTTTGTCTCTCCCATAGCTTCACACTCTCGCACACCACATCGTCCACTTTAGCTTCTTACCGAAGGCATTTCATGGCATCAGTGGTCGATGGGTAGTGGGGCCACTGCAGTGGGTTCGTTGGTGGAGGAATTGGAAGATCTGTGGTGTTGAATAAAGGTTTTAGGCAATATAAGTAATATTTAGGGCTTTTAATTATATTGTTGATGTTTGCATGTGGTATTTGACTTACAGACTTAGGGTTTCTGATTATAAAGCTTCTAATTACATTGTTGATGTTTGCATGCTGTATTTGATTTACAAACTTAGGGTTTCTGATTATTGACTATTATAATTATTTCAGGAATATTGATTGTTGATTTGATTAAGCCAAGCTTGGCTCCCCGATGCTGTACTCTTTTATTCACTGTGTGCGTCAATTGATTTTGCAGGTTTAAGATTTCAGCAATTGCAAGAATGTTGGATCTTAAGATTTCAGCAATTGACGACGAGGGAGAGGTTTGCTTACCTGTTTCTTTTTCTGCATTTTTTTTGTTACTTGGCAAAAGTTAGTATTTGTTAGATTGTTAAATTAGCACCTTGGAAGTTGAGTTGAACTCCAAACCTCCTTTCGCCCCTAAGTGCACTCCCGATGCCGTTGGGCCAAAGGCCTCTTGGCTTCTTCTGCACCTATTACGTAAGTAGCTTAGTGTTGCACATAATTTAAATTAAGATATCCTTGTGGCGAGAACATGATAAGCTTATTGAGAAGGAAGAAAGAATGAAGACAACTGTAATATTAGAGGAAATAGGTTAAGGCTCAGATGTGTATTTTAATAGGAAAGGAAAAGGGGTTTGTCAGCATTGGAGCAAAAACTGTTGCTGCATTGAGAGATCACCAATTAGTCTACTCTGCCACAGGTCCTCACATTTGCCAACCCAAAAAATGGATCCCATTTCTTTAACAGTAGTGAAGTCAAGAAATGTATATCATGATTGTCTCTCATGGGTTAAGCATTATGTACCAATGGTTAGACCATAGTGCTATGTAACTATACCAAATCAAATTGAGCCTTAAGTCCCAATCAAATGGGGTCGGCTACATGAATCCGTGTTTTCCATTTAGATCTGTCGAGAGCATCGTATTTTGTAATTTACTTCTAACTATTGCCGGTGTGCAGCCAACGCAGCAAAAATTAGAGAATTACCAATAGCACCAGTACCACAGCTTCCCATGCCAAAAGCAGACGAACATTCAGAAGATGATATCACCAAAATTGCCAGCCTACCCATATCAGTAGAGAAGGTACTACATTCACTAAAATTTTTCATCTCGCTCTTCTTTAAAAGGAAGAGCATATACATAGATATAATCAAAAAGAAAACATGTCTGCATTTTTTCACCTTTTATCACCTTTTGCTCTGCCACTTAGATTTCAAATATGCACTTTCTAGCTGTAGTCCTAGAGTATTACCCCCTTCTAACTCCACGACTTAAGCCTCCACTTTCTACCTATAGCCCCTAAACTTTGCCACTACTCAAGCTTCACATGCAAGTGCAGAAAGGATTCTCTCTCAAATCTTAAGATCCTCTCTAATTAATCGAAATCTGCTTTGGTTTCTCCGTAGGGAAAAACTCCACTCTCCCACTTCCTAACTCTGCTACATAAGCCTTTGACGTCTTATGCCATAGAACTGCAGAGTAGTACCATGGTTTGCACCAAGAATTGTTTTTCCTATGCTGAGCATTCAGTGACACAGCTATAAAAGGGTTCTCAATTTCCTCCCTTGCTGATCCATCACTTTGCATGTTCTCTTATTTTGCCTTTGCTATCCTTCACTTTATTAGTGCATCTTTTGAGTTACTTGTTTTGCCTTTTTTTTCCCAATGTCCTGTAAAGTATAGTATTAGGAACTAAAAGCCTTGTGTTTACAGTGCCAATTTGCGGATATTGCGGCTATGAAAGCTTGGAATTGTAATTTGTGACATTGTTCTAGCATGATTGTAGTTGTGCTAAAGTTTATTAGGAACTGAAACCACTGAGCTAGGTTGGAACGTAACATTATTCTGTGACACTGGTGTTGGCTTTCGAAGTTAACAATTAAAATGTATGTGGACATTGTCCGAGTCAGTTTATGCATCACGTTCATCAAGGTGAAAGGCTACATGTGGTATTTTCTTTGATGATGCTACAAGACCATGCAATGGGCTGTGAAGTTATGCCTGATCATTGAACTTCAAATCTGAAACATGACAACAAGATTATAAGTTTCCATATTAACTGATTGATAATTCAATCCTTAATCTGTATGGATAACTTATCTGTGCTCTTGTGAAGTAAATCTGGGTAGTGCTTCGCTATTACTTCCGTGTAGAAGAATATTACCCCAAGCGTAGGGCTTAATACATCATTTGAAGCATAATAATCCGGAAGACCGGGATCGTACCCAAGGGAAAACTAGTACGGCTTAACTCGGATTTGTAGGTGTAAGCAAGGCTTTCGGCTATTAGGTAGCCAACCGAGTTTTACTTTGAACGGTGGAAATTTAAAAGGCTAAATTGAAAACGAATAAACTAAGGAAAGGAAAGGCTAGGTCTAGGAATCACTAGCCCTCATGACTCGGGCTAAATCACATTTCTCACCAATTCACGCGATTTAAAGTACACAATTATAGGTACCTAAACCGGGAAATAGGGATGGTTTGAAAATCAAGCTAGCTCTAGAACTCATTTGGTAAACACCTCGAGCGACAGAGCTCTAAGCATCACGTGTGGTGAGTAGTCGATGCTCCCACCTACACGTGATCAAAGAGGTTAACACCTCGGTAATTTACCAAACAAATCCGAACCCCACATCAATTTTCAAATCCAAAGATTAAAACTTTATTGGTGAAAAATGTAATTTTTACTCAAGTCATGGGATGCTAATCATCCCATGACCTAACCCTTGAAACTACTCACACATATCTAGAGAGATAAGAGCAAGCAAAAATCTACTTAACATAATTGAAATGCAAGACTAGAAGAAAATTAGCTTAAACAATAGATCGGGAGATAAGAAACAACTTTAATTAAAGCAAGTGTAGCAAAAGACAACTAATAAAGGCTGGAAATTAAGAATTAAGTGCTGAAAATGAAGAACAAGGCAAGAACAATTCAAAAGCTGAAAAGTAATCTAAGCTAGATCTAAAATTATGGGTACATTTCTGTCCAAATCGTGCAAAGGTGACATAACGGGGTATTTATACCGCCCCTGTTTCACGCACGGAATATCCCAAAAGATGCTCCAAAGATGCTCTGCTAAAGTCCTCGGTACCGATTGCCAAGCCTTACATTATGAGTTAAAGGTTCGGTACCGATTGGAAAGATGAGCCTCGATCGATCGCGAGCAAGTTAGGAGGTGGCCGGTGCTAAGCATCTAGGTACCGATTGAACAAATAAAGTCCAATCGATCGCGAGCCCTTATCAGTTCTGAACCTTTGTTTCTTCCAACCCTTGGCCAAACCTTGGCCACGCCTTGGCCACAGCTTGGTTCTGCCCGGGCCACAGCTTGGCCACAGCTTTCAGAACATCTTATTTTCATTCTCTAAAGTTAAGTAAAGATTGCATTTTAAACCTTTCTTTTACCTTTTCTTTACTTTAATTTATTTAATGAAAATAAGGAAGTACCCCCCATTTGGAAACAATGGCATTACCAGAATTTTGAGATTTTAATCCAATCAAAATGTTGACCCCCAGCTTTTAGTGTAAAACGGAAAACAGCACACTTTTCTATCGAATAAATGGCTCAAAACATGACCTTAATCTTTGAATAAAACCTTGCAATTTTGAAGTTGCTCTTAGAAAAATTCAAGGATCAATTACCGCCATTTTTTATCTCGAAAATCGATACTTTTTCGAAAAGTGATTTTTCCATACTTAGACAGATTTTCAGGGGCCGATAGGGTCTTTATTGGTTCCTCGGGTACTTGGACACGCTTGGGCCTTCCATGACGTCAAAACATGCCTTATTCACACGATTTACCTGAAAACACTAAAAACAAATCTTACGAGTAAAAGCAGATAAAGATAACTAATTAACAATTAAATTAAACTAAACCTAGACACTAGCGCACCCTTTCATTACATTTTCGGGTGCTTATCACGCCCCCCAACTTAAGGTTTGCTAGTCCCTAGCAAATAACATACGAAAAGAAAAAAAACTAGAACTATGCAATCCATTCCGCTATCATAACTTAGAACATGCTCAACATTGTAAACTAACAAGAGTTCAACAATCCTGCTTTTTATTACATTTCTACAACTCACAATTTCAGTATCCGATTAAACAGGCTAAGTAACAAGCAAGTTAATGAGCAAGCTAAAAAGTTTGTGTCCTCGAACAATGGGAGGATACGGGACACAAAACTTGAGAATTCAGAGTTCAGCCATATCCACCGAAGAAGTGCTTGACAAACAGGCAATAGTGAACAAGAAATACTATGCCTCGAACAATGAAAGCACTTTATTCAACAGAATTAAAACTAGCAGATGATATTTGGATAACGAAAGGAAAGCATGCCATAATACTAATTATGCAAATATCAGAAAATCAATCATTAAGGAATTCAGGCGCGCTAAGAATCAACTAAGGTCTTTTTAAGCTTGTAATGACCTTGGTTACAAAGGGAAGGAACTACAAAATAGTGTAGTGGCCATATGCTAGCATGGTTCTTCTACCCTTGGCCACTACCGACCCTAAACTACCCAAGACATGACCACACGTCGGCTAAACACCAAACAAAGTTACGAAGAAGAGATAAAGAAAACTACTAGATAAGTACTACTAAAAACTACTACCACCGACTCGATCACACTTAGTCGCCATCCTCATCCGACTTCCCACGGTATTGAGCCTTGAACTTCCCCTTTCCATTGTATTCTTTCTCATCCGGAATGAATGCTAACCCATAAATCAAACAAATTCTCTTATCAAAGTATTCAACCCTCTTTCGAATCCTCTTTTGCTCTTTCATAGCATTTCTTTGATTTCTTTTCTTTGAAGAATAGGGTCATTTGAGGTGAGGTTAGTAGTGAGAGAGATTGATGAGCCAATTTTGGGGCTTTTTGGAGAGGGAGATGAAAATTTGGGATTTTTGCTTTTGTAGTGAGAGAGGAAAGATAGGGATTCATATATCAATTTTTGCCTTTTCGCATTCCAACCACTTCTATCATATTCAAACCACCCCCAAATCTCCTTGAATCATTGAAAATCATTATCAACCCTCCAAACATCCGGTTGCCTAGGTTAAAGCAAAGAACGGGAAATAGATGAGGATGCAAAGTAGGACTAGGTGACACATATGTGGTATGATCATGCAAAGAATGCCTTGTATCCTTTCCTAAGTGCGCTTTGAATTCCAAAAATGATTGAAAATCGACATTTAACACAACTAGGCATGGACATGCGATTATTCACCTAACTACAAGCAATTTATTGGAAAGGTGGGGATATGGACCAAAGCTTACTCAAAAACTTGCTCAAAACTTAAACCATTCAATTGTCAACTAAGCATGCAAATCGAGAAGCACCAAATTTCTTAGGATTGCTATGAACTCTTGCCAACTAACAATTATTGAGCATGTAACAAGTCATGAACAAAATTAAAAATTATGACAAAAGGAAGGAATTGCAAGTAAAAACCTTTATTTATTTTTGAAATTTTTGAATTTTCTCATTTTTTTGGATTTTCAAATTTCTATTGTTTTTGAATTTTTCAAATTTAACACAAAACACAAAAAGCAAACAAATAGCACAAAAATCAAACAAATAGCACATAACCCCTCCCCCCAACTTAAAGCGATGTTATGCCCTCATAGCATTAGGAACAAGAGCGAAGAAAGGAAGAGTGTGCGAATGTACCGTCCAAGGGGAATGTCAACCCCTAAATACCTCGACCAAGTTGGAGGATTTTATGCCAATGTTTTGTTCCAGCCAGATTAGATGCTTCCAGGGTTCACTCCTTCGGTTCTACCAACTCGGAACCATAGCTAGTCACACAGGACCATATCCAAAGCTTTATAGGACTAACAACCGCGGCACTTAGCCGCACCCATGCTTAGGGCTCCTGAACGCCTCACTCACTCCGGCTTTAGACCCAATCCACCAAGGCTGGTGTGGTAGCATATAAACCCTGCAGAAGACTTAAGAGAACGACCTTCCACAAAACAATTGACATTAGAACTACCGGCCCGTGTTATCCGGCTTTAAACCAAACAAAAATGAAAAGACAGAACATAAAGAAAACACAAAGAACAAATGAAAACATGCAACACAAAATGAAATGCACCACCCGATCATCACGCGATCACACGAGTCATACTTTTCTTCCCATTTCTTACCGGGGGGGGGGGGGGGGTAAGTAATAGGTGGCTATACTAAACCGTTGAAAATGTGTTATGCTAGCGCCCGTAATAAAATCTATCGCTTGACCTCGCCAAACACTCAAGTTCAGCGTCCCCTAGGATCAAAAATAAGCAAGGAGAAGATACAACCTAGCGTGCACTCCAGGCAATATCAAACCTCACTCACAGACCTAAGTTGCCTCCGATTAGGGGCAATCGCGGAGTGCATGGATCATTAACGATAGACTATTACCAAGAAGAACTAATGAAAGCCCTTGTTACACTAACACATTAGTGATATCTCTTCATGTGATTTATCTCCAAGATTTTATTCGATGCAACACAAATAACAAAACATAACAAAACAAACCAAACATGCATAACTAAACAAAAGAGAACAAAGAAGGGAAGAAAGAAAGAACGAAAATAGAACATGCATAACTAAACAAAAGAAACAAAGCAGAAGGGAAAACAAATATGCCATTAAGAGAGAGAGAGAGAATGAAAAATTAGAGAGAAAAAGAAAGAGAGGGTTCAGCCACACGTGGGCTACGAACATTTAGCACGCCATTAAGAACTATTAGAAGAAACAGAGCACTCCATGCTACATTCTTTGCCAAAAATTGAACTCGACCATGCCATAAGATAAGGTACTTTGAGTAAAGCAATTGCCGAATTCGTTTTAAAAACTTAAATTCCACCAAGTGTATAGCCCAACCAAAATCAATTTTCAAGTTGTTGACACAATTTACTACAAGAGGACTGTAAGCCAAATCAACATTATCTATACCAAGAAAATCAATTAGTTCTATAATCGGTAACTTCTCAAGAATAGGCCCACATGCATCTTGCTTTCCTAACAAAGAGTGTAAAGAGTCTACCTCAGCATCCATTTCTTTAGCAGTGAGAAGATCAAGACATGGGGGACTTGAAGGGACAATTGCAGCTTCCATAGGCTTCAACTCTTCAAAGATTGGTTCATAAGCATCTGGTTTAGCCAACAACGAATACAAATAATCCACTTCGGCATCCATTTCCTTAACGGTGAGAGGTTTTGCCAATGGATCTTCATAGTACACGCCCGGTGTTTCAAGCATGTCCATCTCGTGAGCAAGGAGTAAGTCCTCCGGGGAAGGATCAAGATACGAGAGATCAGAAGAGACAACTTCAGCTGTGAGACATTTCTCCCCCGGATCATCACAAAGAGGATAATCCACAAGAGGAGATCTTTGGATCTCAGTTTCATCAATAGGCTCATCACTCCATGTAGATTCTGAGGAGCTGTCACAATCTATACCAACAGTTTCAAAAAAGATATGCGGCCGAATTTCCTCTTCCATGGCATCCAAGTTGGAATCCTCAAAATGTTTGTTAAAAGCCCAAGTTTGTAAAGTTTCGGCCAAACGATCAAAGAAATCCAAGGCTTGAGCGGGTTCTTTATCAAAAAGTTTTTCATTGCACATCATGTCTATGAAATCTTGACTCTTTTGAGAAAGTCCATTATAAAAATAGTTAGCAATTTGAAAGTTTTCATAGCCATGATGCGGGATTGTATTGAGCAAATTCTTGAATCTTCCCCAACATGCATAAAATGATTCATTCTCTTTTTCAGCAAAAGTTCGAATTTGTTGCTTAAGAGCCCATGTATAATATATGGGAAAGAACCTTTTTAGAAATTCCTTTTGCAAATCAATCCAAGTCCGCACAAATTGAGGGTTTAAAGAATTGAGCCAAGCTTTGGCACTATCCCTTAAAGAGAGCGCAAAATAATTCATTCGTACAGACTCAAATTTCACAAGGGTACCAACTTTTTCCTCGAAAGCCCTAATATGAGAAGAAGGGTTTTCGTGATCCATGCCATGGAAGTGGGGAAGCCAATTGGAAAAGCGCATTTGACCTCTGAGAACATTGGAATCATGAGTGGCTATGCAAGGGGGTGTGAACGTGTGTGCAAGATAACGTAACTCCTGCATAGTGCTCGAAAGTATTTCCTCAGGTGTTGCTGCCATTCTATTCTAATGATAAAAACATAAAATAAACAGACATACACAAACCAATACTACCAACTAACTACCAACAAACTATCAGACTGGAGGGGCTATGCCGCCACCTCAACTCAGCAACAGAAAATGCGAGGGGTTATGCCACCACCTCGGCTAAGCAATGCAATCAAATAAAGTAAATTAACTAACTATACTAACTAAGAACAAACTCAATATTTAGCCTGGCTTCGTTACACCTCAAGTTTGACAACAAGGTCAGGTTAGAGGTATCCACCAAACTAAATACAAGCAACTAACACGTAAACTACTATACTACTACTAAGAGACGAAAGCGGGATACTTACAGTGGTTTGTCGAACCTCCAAGAAAGCCATAATAAGAAATCCCCGGCAACGGCGCCAAAAATGCTTCGCTATTACTTCCGTGTAGAAGAATATTACCCCAAGCGTAGGGCTTAATACATCATTTGAAGCATAATAATCCGGAAGACCGGGATCGTACCCAAGGGAAAACTAGTACGGCTTAACTCGGATTTGTAGGTGTAAGCAAGGCTTTCGGCTATTAGGTAGCCAACCGAGTTTTACTTTGAACGGTGGAAATTTAAAAGGCTAAATTGAAAACGAATAAACTAAGGAAAGGAAAGGCTAGGTCTAGGAATCACTAGCCCTCATGACTCGGGCTAAATCACATTTCTCACCAATTCACGCGATTTAAAGTACACAATTATAGGTACCTAAACCGGGAAATAGGGATGGTTTGAAAATCAAGCTAGCTCTAGAACTCATTTGGTAAACACCTCGAGCGACAGAGCTCTAAGCATCACGTGTGGTGAGTAGTCGATGCTCCCACCTACACGTGATCAAAGAGGTTAACACCTCGGTAATTTACCAAACAAATCCGAACCCCACATCAATTTTCAAATCCAAAGATTAAAACTTTATTGGTGAAAAATGTAATTTTTACTCAAGTCATGGGATGCTAATCATCCCATGACCTAACCCTTGAAACTACTCACACATATCTAGAGAGATAAGAGCAAGCAAAAATCTACTTAACATAATTGAAATGCAAGACTAGAAGAAAATTAGCTTAAACAATAGATCGGGAGATAAGAAACAACTTTAATTAAAGCAAGTGTAGCAAAAGACAACTAATAAAGGCTGGAAATTAAGAATTAAGTGCTGAAAATGAAGAACAAGGCAAGAACAATTCAAAAGCTGAAAAGTAATCTAAGCTAGATCTAAAATTATGGGTACATTTCTGTCCAAATCGTGCAAAGGTGACATAACGGGGTATTTATACCGCCCCTGTTTCACGCACGGAATATCCCAAAAGATGCTCCAAAGATGCTCTGCTAAAGTCCTCGGTACCGATTGCCAAGCCTTACATTATGAGTTAAAGGTTCGGTACCGATTGGAAAGATGAGCCTCGATCGATCGCGAGCAAGTTAGGAGGTGGCCGGTGCTAAGCATCTAGGTACCGATTGAACAAATAAAGTCCAATCGATCGCGAGCCCTTATCAGTTCTGAACCTTTGTTTCTTCCAACCCTTGGCCAAACCTTGGCCACGCCTTGGCCACAGCTTGGTTCTGCCCGGGCCACAGCTTGGCCACAGCTTTCAGAACATCTTATTTTCATTCTCTAAAGTTAAGTAAAGATTGCATTTTAAACCTTTCTTTTACCTTTTCTTTACTTTAATTTATTTAATGAAAATAAGGAAGTACCCCCCATTTGGAAACAATGGCATTACCAGAATTTTGAGATTTTAATCCAATCAAAATGTTGACCCCCAGCTTTTAGTGTAAAACGGAAAACAGCACACTTTTCTATCGAATAAATGGCTCAAAACATGACCTTAATCTTTGAATAAAACCTTGCAATTTTGAAGTTGCTCTTAGAAAAATTCAAGGATCAATTACCGCCATTTTTTATCTCGAAAATCGATACTTTTTCGAAAAGTGATTTTTCCATACTTAGACAGATTTTCAGGGGCCGATAGGGTCTTTATTGGTTCCTCGGGTACTTGGACACGCTTGGGCCTTCCATGACGTCAAAACATGCCTTATTCACACGATTTACCTGAAAACACTAAAAACAAATCTTACGAGTAAAAGCAGATAAAGATAACTAATTAACAATTAAATTAAACTAAACCTAGACACTAGCGCACCCTTTCATTACATTTTCGGGTGCTTATCAGGTAGTTCACTGCTTACGATGACATTGGGCTTGTGTGCAGTCATATGGAATAAAAATTGGGTACGGTGGAATCTCCAGGCCTTCCGGGGTTAGAGATGGCTCCTCTTCTCGGGGTGGGGGCTGCTGCAGCTTGAAGATATATGCGTTGTAAATGTAATTATCTGCTTTCTTTTTTGCTCAACCCTATTTGGTTTTTGCCAATGACGTTATCTGTGTAAATGTTATCCTTAGGTTTACAATACGTGCTTTTCCAAACTGATTTTTTCAACGGGCATGACTGACGTGCCTTGCACGTCGCGATGTACCTAGTATATCAAACAAAACTACATTGGCATACGAAATACATTCACACAAGTAACAATTGCTGAATTTTTTTTAACAACTTGGAAAAAATTCGCCAAATAAAAATGTATATCTAAAAAATGCAGTAACAAAATCTGAGTTCACAGGAGAGAGAGAGAGAGAGAGAGAGAGAGAGAGAGAGAGAGAGAGAGAGAGAGAGGGGAAAATACAGGAGACGAAGGTGGAGTTAAATATCAACTCAAAAATACGCTACACCATTAAAACCGACTGGATTCAGGAAAATAAATTAAATAAAGAGGGACATATTTACCGTTGTAGACAAACAGGTCAGGATAGGGGAAACGACAAAGATAGTCGCCGGAGGGAAGGAACCCGTGAGGTCGTCGGAGAGGGAGATGAAAATCTAGTGTTCACAAGGGAAGAAGGTAGGAGGAGATGAAGATGAAGAAGCTGTGTTAGTAACCATGGTTAACTATGGCTGTTAACTATTTGTTTCTTTTTTTTCCCCGAAAAAAGGTCGGCTAACTTCGAAGCCAGTTTTTTGTCTTTCTTTATTTGGACGGTTGTGATGAATCAGACAGTGAAGAAAGGGGGAGATACGGTGTCCCCCAGACAAGAGGGGAGACACCCTAGCATGTTCCAAGAAAATTTATTTGAAAATGATCCAGAAGTTTTGTGATTTACTCTTGCTGAAAACACCTTGACTTACTTACTATATAAAAGTAGATAGATTTTTCTGCCACAATGGATTTTGAGTATTACCCTAAGTGACCCAAGCAAAGGTCTGTTAAGAACAAACTTTCTCAAAGCACTACCACAAGATCTACAATCTAGATTATCCAAAAACATGATTAATGTATGAATCAAAACTAGGGTTTGAGAAGAGAGAGAAAATTAGAACCAAAAATCATGAATCTTACCTCAAATGATGAGAAACTCGAAACCCGGTTGATATTTGAAAGATTAACACATAGATCTTGAAGATTTGGTGGTGTTTGAGGCGCAAATCCAAGGATTTGGGTGAAGAATTGAAGAGAGAAGGTGGAGGGGCAATTTTAGGGCTTAGTTCGTGGTCTTGGAGTGAAAAAATAACATAAGTGGTCTATTTATAGTGTCTGAATCGCGTGCTGAAAATTCAGGATTTTGCAGGGTGTACCGGTACCGGTAAACTACGGTACCGGTACATCAAGGACAGATTTAAAATTTTTGTCAACGTTCATCGAATCAAACCCCGATCGCTACCAACACTTCCAAACATCATTTCAACACTGAAACTCAAAATTTAGCTATCTACCGAACGTCTCTTACATAATGACACGTCAATTCGTGCGATCACATCAATTAAATGACCAGAGTAAACCAAAGCACGATTTTACTAAAAATGAAATTATTGCACGGGTCTTCACATCCATCACCACCACTCCCTATCACTCCATCACCACCACCATTACCACACTGCCACCACCACTACCACACCACCATAATGCCACCATTGCACAACTATCATTCCATCGACATCACTGATCGTTGCCACCATTACACCATCATCACTCCACCATCACCGCCACTCACTGTCACCATTACACTACTATTGCCACCACTCCAACACCACCACCACCACCAACACACCACCATAATCACCATTCAATCATTACTATAAGTACGTTGTGAACATTAGTAAATTAAGTGAGAATTGGAATTAAAATTAATTTATTATTTTTTTAATTCAGTACTTAATATGTTTACCAAATAGCTTTTCAGCTTACAAATTTCAGAATTCAACTTTTAATACTTAATTTTTCGGCATTCAGTTTCAATTTTATCAAACAGACACAATTCTATAATGTTCTTAATTTTATCATAAAAAATAAATGTTTGAACCTACAAAATCGGGAAAAAAAAAACCCCATCGTACGAGTATAAATTTAATGGAACTCCGGTCCGCCGACCTCCATTTGTCTCGAACAATGAAGAGTTTGAGTTACTCATTTACCCTTATATTTTGAAATTAGTTCCTAGCAATAACTAAATCAAACCGAGCCTTAAGTTCCTAGCAATAGGTTTAAAGATACAGACTCATGGTCCTTTTTTTTTGGTTTCGTTTGTTTTGAGATTTTTTGGTTCTCTCCCTTTAATCCTTCCCTTATGTGGGGTTTCTGGTGTTCTTTTGGCTATCTTTGTCGTAGTTAAGGGTTTGTGTTGCTTTCTTTATTTGGAGGTTAATCATGGCCAATTAGCTGGCAAAGCCTGGTTGCGAGGCTCTAATGGATGATCTTGGATAGTTAGGTCTCTTATTTGGTTATTTACTCTCCTTGAGAGAATATCCAACTTCAATATATTTGGTTGTTTTCTGATACTATATAATACATCTTTAACCATTTTGGGAAAGAAAAAAAAAAGGAGCCATGAGATCTTAACTGAAAGAAGTTCAACTTGGGGTACTAAATTTTGACTTTGATCAAGTTCTACGGTCTAATGTGTAATTGTGAGGAGTATTATGATTATTATCCAATCTCGCCCCAAGCCGTCGGAATCAGAAGCAGCCAAAGAAAATCTGGAATCGAACAGGTTCCTCTCTCGGTGTGTTTGGGTGTGTATCTCTCGTCTTTTGCTCGTTCGGTCTCTGTTATGTTTCTTACATGCGTAGCTTTTGCGAAGTTATGGTTCGCAATTTTGTACTTTTACATTTCTTTCGTTTTCCCCTTAATATATATATATATATATATATATATATATATATATATATATATATATATATATATCTATTGATCGGATGTCTCATGTCCAATTTGGTTGACGCTGTGGTCAAGAGAAAAAAAGGGATGGAAAATGAGAAGAAAGGTGGATTTTTTTTACCAGTTTGATGCTATCGAAGCGTTAGATACAGTTAGTTTAGAACTCTCCCGAAACTATTTGTTTTCAAAATGCTTTGTTCATTGGGGCTTTAGAATAAGCTTTTCAAGATTTCATGGTTATTTCTGCCGTTTTATTATTGCAACGTAAAAGAAGACAGCTTAATGAAAGGCTATTTTTAGTCTATTCGGGCTAGATTTGCTAGCAGTTTTGTTATTTTGCTAGCAGTTTTGTTATTTTAGGTTATTGCTCATGTATCTCTCTCTGCTATCTCCAGAGTATCTCCAGAGTATTTTAATTGTGTACAACAAGGCGTGTCACGGTCCATGCTGTGCGAGATGTTTACTGTATTTCATACAAGATATACGCATTTTAATGGGATGAGTTTCCTCTCATAAAAAGCTAAAGTTTCTGGGATGGCGAACACATAGAATACCTGCAACACAGATAAAAGGAACATGAATCAGTCCTCTATTTGTGTGAAGATCTTATCCAGGGAGAACACCGACCTTTAATCTTCACTTTAATTTTTTCTCCTTATGAATGTTTCTTGCATAAGTTGCTGATTGGTTGAAATACTAGCTCGTAGTATGTGTTAATTGAAAGCAATGCATGTTTGGAATTGTATACTGTTCACGTAACTTGTACTCTACAACTGTTTACTGTTTACTGTTATCGTACGCACAACCTAAAGGTTTGCAGGCTGAACTTTTGACCTTTGAACTTGTGATCACCCCACAAGTGGTACTTGTCGCGCATGTGTAGTTTACTTTTGAATGGGCGGTTATGTAGATAATTAAGTGCAGATCTCATGAGTTGGGCCACTCGTATTAATATTACTAGAGGCCGATGAGTGTGCCAGTTGGATTTTCCCTACATTTTTGTAAAAATGCTTTCCACTTATTGTTTGATCGAATTTTCACAAATATTATGAAAATCCGACTTGCACATACATCAGATTACAAATATACAGTTTCTATGGATGCGAATTACTGATCTTTCGGAGTGTATACATTCAAAAAATGGTTAATAACAGTGGATCACATCATGACATGAGTTTTTTGTATTAATTTGATTCTTACTCCCTCTGTTACGGGTAGAATGGGGAAAATGGGGAAAAGGGAAAAAATTACTGTAACTAACTCTTAAAGTCTTAGGATTGCAAGGCTTATAAGGTAAAAGAACTGTTTTAAAATTACTAAATGTTCATCTCCAAAATCACAACACAACTCACACAGCCTCCATTTTTTTCCGGTTTGACATAGAATGAGAGGGATTAAGAGAGAGAAGGAGATTCGATGTTCTTACTACTGTCATTCAAACTTGGTAGAAGAGAGGAAAGAGAAGACGATGCCTATAAATCCTACTTATAAAGTACTAATTTAAAAAACTGGAGTAATTGTATGGAAAACGTGAATGAGGACAAATGGCAGAGCTTACTTGGATTATCTCTTGGATTTTTTTTTTTTTTTGGATGTACAAAACCTTCGGCGGTCATGGATATTCGTGGTTTGCTTTCCACAAGGAGTAAGAAAAGTAGCAAACTGATTAGTAGTGTAACTACACACATATGTATGTGGGACATTTATACGTGGGGCAGTTACTGCTTGGCTATTTACCTTTTTTAGCCTTAGTTACTTAGTTGGAGAAGTTGATTAACGTGTAAAATAATATTTGCGAAGTTAGCCCATGGTTCGCACCACCTCCCTTAGTGGAGGCATGGGTTCGAGCCCCGTGATGGGCAGTTTGGGGTTTAGGGCCATGGACAGCTCCTTGAATACCCTGTAGACTAACTCGCTAACTCCCTGCTAAGCTCCGTTGTTGGATACAATATTGGCAAAAAAAAAGAAGTATTAATATCCTTCCATTTTGGTTACACAGTATTGTGTGCTTTTCATCTTGGTTTTTTTTTTTTCCAGTGCAAGGACAGGAAGAGATATGGCTCATTCTGCACAGAAGAGTTTGCTGAAGGGATTGGGACAGAAGACCCTAGTACCTCATAATTCGGATGGGTCTACAAGTGACGTTGATAAGCAACAGCCACTTCCCCCAGTAGAGGAGGATAGAGCGATGAAAAAACAGGAGGAGGAGGATGATAATGATGTTAGCCAAGAGCAACGAAAAAGCCCCTGGATGGAACTACCCCCATTCCCGTTTGCTACTTGGCGTAAATTAAGAGAGAAGGAGTGGAAGGATTACAATAAGTGTTTGCAGTAGAGCGAGGTATGTACGTAAATTAAAACATGCATATACAAATGTCAAAATATTATTTGTTTAATTTCCTTCTTACATGTATTCTCTCAACCTCTCCTTGAGCCTAGTATCGTTGCTTGGCTTTGTACAGGGGTTTGGTTGTGGGGATGTTCCTGATAACATATTGGATATCCCTGTTACACCACTTTCGCTGGACAACCCCGACACAATGAAGGATCTCCAAATGTATTCAATCTTTGCTCTTAAAAAGTGCACCAAACTTAAGGTATATGTTTGTGTCAGTTGCCCTTTGTTAGTTTGTTAAGTTATGTGAAGCTTCAATTTAACGAAGGGGCCCATTGGGTCAGTTGGGCCCGTGAGTTGCTCTATAAATATGTGTGTTCAGCAGTCTCTAGGGTTTAGAGGAGAGAAGAGGAGAGGAGAGAGAAACTTGTTTTGGTGAGAGAAACCTAGAGAGACAGAGATGCACTTGTGGGGAGATCGGAGCTTGTAATCCTTATTGAGTATAGTGGATTGATTCGTCCCTTCTCCGCATGGAGTAGATACATAGCCTGTGTATTGAACCACATAAATCTTTTGTGTTCTTGTGTGCACGGTTTCTTGCTTTCCATTCGTTCTTCATCTTATTGTTCTTGTTTGAGATTGACTTTGCTTGATAGATACGTTGTGCATTCTGCTTGTCGCACAACATCTTCCATTCTCACCTGTTTGTTGAACTCGTCTTTCAGTGTAATATATTTAACTTCTTTCTTCAAATCATAGAAAAAGAAGTACCAGTTTGTGAAGGTCCTCAAAGCAAACGTCCGCCTTCGTCGTGGTTTTCTCTATTATATTACCTTTCAGGCTCAGGATATTACTGGTTCTGGTTCTCCCCCTCTCAACTTTCGAGCCATAGTGCATTCTCTTAAGGGTCGGAAGACCGTCGAATTTTGTGAACCGGAATTGTTATCCTAACTATTCAAAGGTACATTTTTTTCTCCGTCATATTTTTCTGTACTGTTATTTGACTGTTGATCTTCCTGTGCGCTATGTTACCTTTTGATTGGCACTTGCATTGTTGCTTGTTTTGAATGCATAACATGCCTTTTTGTTTTTCTCCATTCAAGATTACTAGTTGTTTATATGTGGTCTTTTTGTAATGTGCTCCCTACAGACCACAAGCACATAATGATAAGACACTCCACAAAACATAAAAAGCAGGAGAAACAAAAGAAACAGAATAAAAGGGCTGTTAAGGGTTTTAAAAATTGTATTAACTAACAAAAGAAATCATATCAGACAATATGATTAAATAATCAACATAAAGGGCGTCCATTTTCCCTCTTGATTCTCATTAACTAAAAAGTTATAATTCATTATCTTTCCAATATAGGGATTTGACAGAATCTTTTTTCCCCTCCTGGTACTGTTTATTTTTTTAATTTTTGTTGTACATAAATACATACCAACTTTATTGTGTTTTTTTCTGTTATTTTACTTTATTTATGTGTGTGTGAGCGCATGTGACTGACAGATCCCATTAAGGAAGGATCTCAATATAAGCAACTATCCAATCATGCATAAGACATATCTATCGTATTATTCCGTATCCCCTCAAAAAAAACTTATCCAAATTCTGCAATACCTGAATTGGTTTGTTCTAAAAGGCTGTTCACTCAAATCAACAATGTGGCATGCCACATGCCATACTTCAATAGTTCAATTTAAAATCAGGGCCAATAATAAACAGTGTTCCGAGTGAAAGGGAACAAAATTTAAACACTGTACTTGAATACATGATTTCCCAACCACCACAGAACTCATATAAGAAATGAACAACCGCAACTGTCTAGAGACATTGGTTGAATCATTTTCTGCACAACTGACAATACTGATCTCGTATAGAGGACAAAGGCATAATGTTCATGGCTAAATCTAAGATATGGAAAAGCATCTGGCTATGGTAACTTTTTGTGATTTGCACTTTTTCAAGCACCAATGTGAACAATTACCTCTTTATGATTTGCAACTTGTAGTTTGGAGGTTAGATTACTGTTCGGCATAATAGAAAATTAATTTTTTGTTCCAGATATATTTATCAGAATTTCTAATTAGTTGGAAGGGGTTCAAGTAACTGGTCTCTTAATTTAGTAAGCCAACAATAGTGAACTTATACAAAAAACAAAGCTCAGAGGAGAAACATCTTTAAGCTACTCAAACCACAATTAGCTTTCAATGTATAACTAAAGTGGTAGTAAATTCAAAGCATGAACAGCACAGCTGTCTAGTAAACCTGGATTCCCACAAATGCAAAAGGCAAACACGGTGACCAAACACAAAAGTAATACAAGAGCAGAAGAGCGAATAAACATGTAACCATGTCCATAATGGCTGTCTTTTAAGCATACATAAGCTCCCTTGCCCTAGCATCCTTGAGTTCCTTTTCATACTTCTCCTGAATTAGGTCATAAAATATTGGAAAAAATAGAGCAATCTTTCAGTATATTGTTCCATCATACAGAAATATTTGAAGTTGTTGAATAATATCAAAAACTGGACCAAAATGTCAGGAAACATAATGCTAAAAACTGGAATGAAATAGGAAGAAATTGTACCTTCACACACAGGGTATCGATGTTTGCCCACACAAACTCATAGAAGGCCAAGGGGTGAACCTTCCCAATACCCCCGACTCCCCATCCTTCCACTCCCCACATGTTCTGGATCCAGAAGAAAGGTACACCTTCTCCGTCTATGTCATGCTTAAAGACAAGCACTGCATGATTTGCAACTGTTTTGCGGCGTGGCTTATAAACATCCTTCAAACAGAACAAATTCAAAACCTTATAACCTCTCACTCTCACTTGGAATTTTTTTCTCTATCTATCCAAGTGAGTGTGAGAGGTTATAAGGTTTTGAATTTGTTCTGTTTGAAGGGTGTTTATAAGCCACACCACAAAACAGTTGCAAATCATGCAGTGCTTGTCTTTAAGCATGACACAGACGGAGAAGGTGTACCTTTCTTCTGGATCCAGAACATGTGGGGAGTGGAAGGATGGGGAGTCGGGGGTATTGGGAAGGTTCACCCCTTGGCCTTCTATGAGTTTGTGTGGGCAAACATCGATACCCTGTGTGTGAAGGTACAATTTCTTCCTATTTTATTCCAGTTTTTAGCATTCTGTTTCCTGACATTTTGGTCCAGTTTTTGATATTATTCAACAACTTCAAATATTTCTATATGATGGAACCATATACTGAAAGATTGCTCTATTTTTTCCAATATTTTATGACCTAATTCAGGAGAAGGATGAAAAGGAACTCAAGGATGCTAGGGCAAGGGAGCTTATGTATGTTGAAGAGACAGCCATTATGGACATGGTTACATGTTTATTCGCTCTTCTGCTCTTGTATTACTTTTGTGTTCGGTCACCGTGTTTGCCTTTTGCATTTGTGGGAATCCAGGTTTACTAGACAGCTGTGCTGTTCATGCTTTTTGAATTTACTACCACTTTAGTTATACATTGAAAGCTAATTGTGGTTTGAGTTGCTTAAAGATGTTTTTCCTCTGAGCTTTGTTTTTTGTATAAGTTCTCTATTGTTGGCTTACTAAATTAAGAGACCAGTTGCTTGAACCCCTTACAATTAATTAGAAATTCTGATAAATATATCTGGAACAAAAAATTAATTTTCTATTATGCTGAACAGTAATCTAACCTCCAAACTAATGGAAATTCTTTCCCTAATTGATCATCTTGATCTCTCTATTGCCCGTAAAGGAATGCAGGATTGTTCACTGGGTTGGTTTTTTAGGATATTGTTCTGTCGTCAAGAGTGTATTACTGAATCCATTTCAGGAACCAAATAGAGAAAGACTGAAAGCTACTGCTGCTCTCAAGTCACCTAGAGAAGACTAGAAGATAAACTGAGGATCGAGCTTGAGCAGAAGGTGAAGTTTGGTTCCTTGACAATGTTTTCTGCCAGAAATTACAACTAGGAAATTGTAGTTTAAGTTGTATTTTAAATGACAGGAAACTGAAGCAGAATCCAGGCTGAAGAATGTCCAGGAGCTATCAAAAGCAGAATTGGCTGCAGCTATCGCAAGTGAGAAGGCATCCCTGATTGAAAAGATGGCAGAAGCAAATCTTCATGTACGATATTTGTTGAAGTTTCTTTTCCCCCATATAGTTGCCTCATGTGAGTTGTAGACCTCATATTCAGCCACAACCCATCTGGTCCATTGGAAGTACTGATTTTGAAATTGAAGATTGATGAAATTTTATCATAACTCCTTGAATATTTCCTAATGCAGGATTGAACGTAGGAATGAGTTTTGCAGAAAAATCCCTATCAGTGTTATCCAGTAAAACCACTTGCTTTTGAGCATAATAAGTTTCAGAAAATGTTCACGGACCATGGATATTGAAATACAACCACTTGCTTTGGACCATGGATAGGCTTGAAGAAATATCCATGGACGAGTTCAATTTCCCAATACTGTGCTGCTGTGCAATAATCATGCGCATTTATAAGAAGCATTTCCTTCGTCAGATTGTATTTCCTGCTCTTGATAGTTTCTAGTATAGGAGTACATATCAGATAGTTAATGGCATCAACAGATATGACCTTTTGTGGCTTTTGGAATGTACTTTAAAGCTAATCGGAGTAATGCATCACATAAATATATGAAAAATGAACTGCGCTTTAATTTATCAGACCTGAAATAATAAGTGGTGAAATTTGCACATTAATTTAACTGTAGATATGAAGAAATAAATTATCAAATGGAAGGTGGGACAGCCCTGTAGCCTGAGATCGACATGGACACCTATACAATAGAAAATGATGTAAGATTATAAGAACTTCGCAGTTTGTCAAATAACTGGATTTTGAAATTTGAACAAACTTATATAATACTGAGAATGGCAGAAATCCATCTTGTAATCTGAGAAGTTTCCAAATTGGTGTCAATCCTTGGTTTAATGAGTTTTGCTAAATGCTTATACTGTTAAGGTTGTTTTGTAGATAAATGCTTTGTGCATGGCATTCTACGCACGATCTGAAGAGGCTCGCCGGGGTCACTCTGTTCACAAGCTTGATTTGGCAAGTACTATCATTATATTCTGATAGAGACTGTGATACAGATGTGATAAGTTGTAATCAAGTCAGTCACTATTGTTCCCATTGGTTGTGGTATCTAAGGATCATAAGCTATTTAATTTAACGAAAAGAATATATGGGTGGAACCAGCAACCCTTGGCTCCAGCTATACAAAGTTAGCTTTCTGGTAAAATGGAATTTTTATTACACATACATGTCTAAGATGTTTGGCTCTCAGCTTTGACATGGAAAATAAACAATCTATGAATTTTTCATCAGGCCAATAGTAGGATGGCCACCCAAGATCACTGAGGGCCTAGTAGATGTTCCTTAGAGCGACCGAGTTTGATCGAATCTGCAGGATTTGACAATGTAGGTTTACTCGTGCAACATGTGGATTGCCCATGGGTGGGCGTGCTTGAACATAATCCATCACTCTCAGAAACACAGTACTCTAGTAGTGACCAGTGGCTAATGTTGTAGGTATCAGCTGATAGGGGACTATTTTGAGGGGTTTGGTTTTACCAAACTAATATGGATTTAGAAGATCGAGATCTTTGTCAACACCAAGGAGGTGCTTGTAATTCCTATGTTATTTGGACTTTGTTTTACGAGTAGAAATGCTAATATGCTTCTCTAAAAGCAAGTATTGCAATTTATAAGTAGGCTACCAATCAAATAGTTTCTCGTCAGATTTTTATTCCTTTCAATGGTGAGACCGTGAGATGGTATTCAAATTTGGTCACGAATTGAGGAGATGACATTTAAGCTTTTGGGTGAGACTGTTGTTCCTTTCAATATTGAGATTGCATTCAACGCTTTTAGGTGAGATTTCTGAAAGGCCTTTAGAGTGATTCGAAGTTCTCTGTCATCCTCGCTCCTCATTTTATTTCCAGCCGCACCAACAGCCATAATCGCTTTTCCATATCTTAGATTTAGCCATGAACATTATGCCTTTGTCCTTTATACGAGATTAGTATTATCAGTTGTGCAGAAAGTGATCCAACCAATGTCTCTAGACACTTGCGGTTGTTCATTTCTTATATGAGTTCTGGGGTGGTTGGGAAATCATGTATTCAAGTAGAGTGTTTAAATTTTGTTCCCTTTCACTCGGAACACTGTTTATTATTGGCTCTGATTTTAAATTGAACTATTGAAGTATGGCATGTGGCATGCCACATTGTTGATTTGAGTGAACAGCCTTTTAGAACAAACCAATTCAGGTATTGCAGAATTCGGATAAGTTTTTTTTGGGGGGATATGGAATAATACGATAGATATGTCTTATGCATGATTGGATAGTTGCTTATATTGAGATCCTTCCTTAATGGGATCTGTCAGTCACGTGCGCTCACACACACATAAATAAAGTAAAATAACAGAAAAAAACACAATAAAGTTGGTATGTATTTATGTACAACAAAAATAAAAAAATAAACAGTACCAGGAGGGGAAAAAAGATTCTGTCAAATCCCTATATTGGAAAGATAATGAATTGTAACTTTTTAGTTAATGAGAATCAAGAGGGAAAATGGACGCCCTTTATGTTGATTATTTAATAATATTGTCTGATATGATTTCTTTTGTTAGTTAATACAATTTTTAAAACCCTTAACGGCCCTTTTATTCTGTTTCTTTTGTTTCTCCTGCTTTTTATGTTTTGTGGAGTGTCTTATCATTATGTGCTTGTGGCTTGTAGGGAGCACTTGCATTGGAAGATGCATTATCTCAAGGGCTACCTATTGAGAAAGAAATACACGCTCTGCACACTTATCTTGAAGGCGATGCTAAAGATCCTCTTTTGGATTTGGTTCTGTCATCAATTCCTAAAGAAACACAGAGCGAGGGCACGGATACCATATTGCAATTGAAGCATAAGGCAAGCTTTTTCGTTGTTTGCTATGCTTAATCTTCTCATATTTGTTCTCATACTACGTTCTTTGTGTACTAGTGTTCGTTATTGTCAAAGAGCATTGACTGTAGCCCTTGTCTGTTTGGGGTGACAGATAAGAGGTCCATAATTACCCTTTGGCCGGGTGCGGGCTGGGGTAGATATGGTGTGTATGGTAGGTGTTTTTTCTTTTCCTTTGGTGGTTTCTGTGGGTAGTTTTCTCTGAGGTTTTACAGTGCAAATCAACTGGGGAGAGGTTTACCGTTTCAAGGCCCTTTTGGAGATATGCTTGTGAGAGGTATAAATTCTGGAGAAAGGCAGTGAAGACAAAATATGGTTGGCTGTTGGGGTGATTGTGAAACATTTCAAAAATATCGACTGAAGTTTACAATAAAGAGAACCAGATAAATACAAGGAAAAAGCCCTATAATTATAATGACTAAACTACTCTTAACCTAAAATAATATTACAAAAGGAACCCAAACAACATTATATTCACAAAACCCCCCCCCCCCCCCCCCCCCCCCAAACTCATGATGGGAGCCCGGAGAGCATCGAGAGTTTGCCACGGAGGAAGCGAAACCGAGCGGTGGTGTGCGTCTTGGTAAAGAAATCGGCTAACTGAAGAGAGGAGGAGACAAACGGCAGAGCAATTGCGCCAGATTGGAGATGATGGCGGACAAAGTGACAATCAATTTCAATATGCTTCATGCACTCATGAAAAACAGAATTATGGGCAATCTGAATGGCACTTTTATTGTCACAAAAGAGAGGTGTAGGATAGGAGATAGTGACACCCATATCCGATAAAAGCCAGCAGAGCCAAACAATTTCAGAGGTGGCATGGGTCATGGCACGATATTCAGCTTCCGCAGTGGAACGAGCAATAACGGATTGCTTCTTGCTTTTCTAGGAAATGAGGGAATCACCCAAGAAAACACAGAAGCCAGAGGTGGACTTTGAATCAGAGATATCACCTGCCCAATCAGCATCGGCATAGGCCCGGAGAGTCAAATCGGAAGAAGAGGAAGAGAGAGAAATAAACATTGAAACATAGTGCCACGAACATAACGAAGGATACGAAGCAAGGCAGTCCAATGAGTAGACCGAGGGGCACAAACAAACTGTCTAACAATATGCACAGCATAGGAAATATCCAGCCGAGTGACAGTGAGATAAACATGACAACCAACAAGCTCACGATACTCAGTAGGATCAGCAAGAGGAACCCCATCAGAATCAGAGAACTTGGCATGTAACTCAATGGGAGTATCAACGTTTTTGTCATCAGTAAGTTGAGCACGATGAAGAATGTCAGTCACATACTTGTTCTGAGTCAAGAGATAATCTTTTGGAGAGGAGGGAACCTTAATGCCAAGAAAATACCGAAGAAGTCCCAAGTCCTTCATCTCAAATTCGTGAAACAAATGATGTTTCATTTCATCAATAGCAGCAGAGTCAGACCCAGTGATGATCATGTCGTCAACATAAAGCAATATGATAACCAAACCATGAGAAGTGCGACGAACAAAAGGAGCAGATTCATGAGTGCTAGGTTGAAAACCAATATGTAAAACCACATCATGAAAACGTGCATACCAAGCACGATGGGACTGTTTGAGCCCATACAGAGCACGACAGAGGCGACAAACAAGGCCGGTGGCATGAGGGAGACCCGGAGGAGGACGCATATAAACTTCCTCAGATAGATGACCATTGAGGAAGGCATTTTTAACATCCAGCTGAAAGAGAGGCCATTGGTGCGTAGCTGCCACAGAAATCAAAAGACGAATAGACGTCATTTTTTTGCAACAGGAGCAAAAGTCTCCTCGTAATCAATACCATATTCTTGAGAGAACCCCTTGGCAACTAAGCGGGCTTTGTACCGCTCTAAAGAACCATCAGAATAAGTCTTTACTTTGTAAACCCATTTGCATCCAATGAGATTCTTACCAGGTGGGCGAGGAACCGAGGAACCAAGTCCCAAGTCTGAGTATTAGCAAGAGCAGTGAGTTCGTCATTCATGGTAGTCACCCAGTTAGGATCATTACAAGCTTCTTTGTAAGAACGAGCTTCAAAATGTGTATGTATGAGAGATAAGAAATTGCGATAAGAAGAGGAAAAACAAGTATTTGTAAAGCCAAGAAGTTTTACCGATGGACGACGATCACGAGAGGGATACCGGCGTTTTGGTGGATCAGAGTCTTCCGAAGCAGAGGGAGAACGAGGAGTCGTACGATCACGACGGACATAATGCTTGGGAAGAGGAGGAATGCGGTTGGGACTAGAAGAAGTAGGGGGGGTAACAGGAATATCAGATACTTCAAGAGTACGAACATACTCATCTGTAGGAACATCTGTGGGGAATGGATCAATATGCACAAGATCCTCTTTGACGACACTAACGGGTTTGAATGGGAGAGAGAAGAAGGGGAGACGTTCGAGAAAAGTAACATGTCGAGACACGTACAACTTTCGGGTCACGGGATCATAACAACGGTAACCCTTTTGTTGGATGCCATACCCCAAGAAGACACATAAGACACTACGAGCACTAAGCTTAGTGCGATCCTTTTTAGGGAGAAGGACAAAGCAGGTGGAGCCAAACACATGAAGAAGAGAATAGTTAGGAACTTGACCAAAGAGTCGTTCATATGGGGAAGAACCAGAGAGAAGCGGAATAGGCATCCGATTGAGAAGATAAGCTGCAGTGAGTACAGCTTCGCCCCAAAAGGCAGCAGGCACGGAAGAGGAAAGAAAAAGAGACCGTGCAGTATTTAAAAGGTGACTATGCTTGCGTTCAGCACGCCCGTTTTGAGTGGGAGTGTCGATACAAGAAGATTAATGAATGGTGCCAAGAGAAGCTAAGAATTGTGTGAACTCGCCAAGAGAGTATTCTCCGCCTAAGTTAGAGCGAAGAACTTTGATTTTTGTTGAAAACTGAGTTTGAACCATAGAATGAAAATTGCGATATACATGGTAAAAATCTGACTTGCGTGTCAACAAATATACCCGTGTAAACCTACTATAATCATCAACAAAGGAGACATAATATCGAGAACCACCTTTAGTAGCAATTGGGGAAGGACCCCACAAAAATCTGTATGAACAAGCTGAAACGGAGAAGTAGAAACAAAAGTACTTCTATTAAAAGGTAAAGCAGACATCTTGGCAAATTTACAACAACTGCATTCAGAGATATCACTTGCAGAAATGTTTCCCAAACGGCCAGACTTGAGTAAAAGTTTCAAACGTTCACTAGATAAATGCCCTAAGCGAGAGTGCCAAAGAAAAAAGGGGGAAGAATCCTGATTTAAACAAAAGGATGACATAACAGTGGTAGTAGACTCAATAGGAACATGTAAAGTCTCCAAAACATATAGATTGCCAACTCTACGCTCGGTCCCAATCTGCTTCTTCGACATTTGATCCTGCACAACACAACCAGAAGAAGAGAACAAGACATCAAAGTCGGAATCAGACAATTGACTAATAGAAATAAGACTAAGAGATAAATGAGGAACATAGAACACATTTGGTATAGACAAGGAGGAAGACGGAGACGGGACAATAGAACCTATAGAGACGACATGCATAGGAGAGCCATTTGCAGTGGAAATACTAATGGGAGAAGCAGGAGAGATACAATGGCTTAATAATAACAAAGTGGGAGTCATATGGTGGGAGCAACCAGAATAAAAAATCCATGTGGTAGGTAGGATACCTGTGGTATAGGAACCATGCAAACCTAACGAGGTAGTGGTCATAGCAGAAGCTTGAGAATGGCTTCCTTGGGTGGCGACCAAAAATGCACGATACTCTTGATACTGCTCAAAAGAGGGATAATGTGGAATACTATCGGTTGCAGGAGCTACGAACGCAGCCGGAGGACAAACATACTGTTGTGTGGGCCGAGAATGCTGCTGTGTGGGCCTGGAGGAGGTGGGCTTTGAACGAGGAGTGTTACCTGTCAGCTGTAACAATTTTGGACATGCATGCTTCCAATGCCCTTTTTGGTGACAAAAGCTACACTCATCCAAAGCAACACGAGGTTTAGGCTTGCCTGTAACCTGAATCAAGTGAGAAGACGGTGTAGGCAAGAGAGGTGCCATATACGAAGTAGGCTGAACTGATGGCGCAACAAATACAGACTGAGAGGGAGCTGCAGCAAACCCAACCTTGAACCTAGTTTCCTCAGCTATGAGCTCATGAAGGGCATCATCAACTGTAGGTTGGGGAGAACGATGAAGGATGGCCCCTCGAAGAGGCTCAAATTGATCACGGAGGGCCATGAAAAACTGTACGAGACGCTGTTTCTCACGATATGCTACATAGAAATCAAGAGACTGCAATTCTACGGGTTCCATTAGCATCACTTGATCCCAATATTGAGTCATTTCATTGTAGAATTCCTGAATAGATTTATCTCTTTGCGTAGCCCGTCGAATAGAGCCCTCAAGTTCATATTGCTTTGCAAAGTTGGACTCAAGATACATCCTTTTTAAGTAATCCCAAACTTCCTTGGCAGTCTCATACCTTGAAAAGTTCATTCCGATGCTAGATTCGGAAGAATTATGAAACCATGTAAGAATTCGTGCATTTTCAACTTCCCATTTGCCAAAGTTTTTGACATACTCTGCATGTTTTGCCGCATAAGTAGGATCATCATCTTTCACATTCACAGGAGGAGGTTTCACAATAAGGCCTGTCACATGACCCCACACTTCTTTGCCAACAATAAAATTCTTCATCACACTTGCCCAATACGAATAATTGCCACCATTCAACCGAACATTAATTACTTTATCTTCTGACATAATGAGCACTAGAACACGACCAAACAGTGCAGAAACAGAACAGTACTGAAAGCTCAAAGGTTTTAACCCAGACAAATTCGAACGCAGTAGGTTCGAGTATAAATCTCAAATGTGGTAACCTAGTAGATTCAAGTGCAGAACAGTGCAAAAACTGTAAACCAGGGCTCAAAAGCGATAGAAATCTCTCAACCAGTGCTTAAGACTATAGAACAAGGTACGAAAGCGAACTAGCTTCCTCAATCAATGCCGAAAGAAAAACATAAATCTGGGTTTCGAAATACCTGAACATTCAAGAGAGAGGGGTTTCGAAATACCTGAACATTCAAGAGAGAGGGATTTTGTGTGCAGAGCAAGAGCCTCAGCAAAACAGAGTGCAAATAGGAGTCTCCGAATGTCAGAAAATGATCTTCGTTGGTCGTCTGATTGCGTAGGGGGTCGCCGGTGCAGTATGGTACCGACCAGAGGAGAGAGTGTACAGCCCAGAGAGGAGAGAAGAGAAGAGAGAGGAGAGAATGCGATTGGAGTTCTACTAGTGGGAAGATACGATTAGCCCAGTTTGGGCTCTGATACCATGAAACATTTCAAAAATATCGATTGTAGTTTACAAGAAAGAGAACCAGATAAATACAACGAAAAAGCCCCATAATTATAATGACTAAACTACCCTTAACCTAAAATAATATTACTAAAGGAACCCAAACAACATTATATTCACAGATTGGATTGTTTTGGGAAGTTCCTATGTCTCATGGGAGAGGATTTGGGATGTGATGTTAAGTGCGGGCATCATTGGTAATGCGAAGATGAGGTGCTGGAGAGATATTTTCCCTTCCTTTTTGTTCCTTCTACTTGAAGGCTAAAAAAGAAGCCTCGCTGGCAAAAGATGCTTCGTAGATGGTGTCTTTTGGGATGTTGGATTGAGGTGGAATTACTAAGATTGGGAAGTGGACCGACTTCATAATCTCTTGGAGTGGGTGTGTCCTGGCCTTAGCATATTGATGTATCCACCGCCTGGGTATGAGCACCTGGACATGATATGAATTCTGAAATGCTGTAAAAATTTAGGGCATTGAGGTCCTAAAATTTAGAATGAGATTCTGAGAACGAAAAGGAAATTTATGTCTTACATCTTTGTTAAAGGCTAGAAAATAGTCTTTTTGCTTGAAATTTGAGCTTCTTCATAAAAGGTTAGGATCAAATTTTCAATTTATGGGAAGGCATTATGTCTTGAGTTTATCATACCATAGTTTGACCTTTCAGTATAAGTAGAGATAGCATTATGTTGACGTAAAGGGTGGCTTGGTTGAACAATAAGGCTTGCTGTTGGTGGTGTTAAAGCATCCAACTCAAAACCAGTTGCAAAAGAATTGACAATGAGGGGAGAGGCCATCCAAGCACATATACTAGTTTGTGAGGTTATAATTAACCAATGTGGGATAAGCTCTAACACTTCCCCACACGTGCAACCTCTGACTCGCACGTAGAGAGATAAACTATGGATCTATAACATACGCAACAAACAATGAAACAAGGTCCACCGAAGGCACAAACAGTCAAGTGAGTCTTGTCCAAAAGTGGTTTGAAGGCAATGATAGTGAGTTCAAAATCAACTACTACATTCGGCTTGCGGAGGAGGAAGATGAGTCAAGTAGGGATGACAAGGGGGTTGGAGGTGCATACCACTATCCCCGTCGCCAATCCCTTAAGTTATCTTTGGTCCCTGTCTACGCCTTAATTCCCCGACGTGGAGTTTTCCTTACCCTTCATCCCCGCCCCGAACAGACAACGGGAATCATTTCTCAATAGTCTAAAGAGAATGTTAACCAGGTACTTATTCAGTAATGGAAAGGGAAAAAGTGATACGATAAAATTTCATCACGCCTGTAAAGAATTACAAAAAAAATTAAAGACATAAGAACAGCCGTAACCACGCATGCTAATCCAGTCACATACCCTAAAATGCAAAGGTAAATAATGCACATTCTTTCTTATAATTCAATTATAAGAAAATCAACATTCTGTACCTTGACAAAGGAAGGAATGTCACGGAGAAGAATATTATCTGCACGATATGCATCTCCTCTATTTTGTCATGCATGAAACATATAGTATCCAGTTAATATTGTGGATAATTTGCACAGGCGATTAGGCATCTTTCATATAACATAACAACTTGAGTCATACGAAGAGCGTCATGGGTCAACAAATACAAGAAGAAATGCATAAGATGTTCTCGATCCATTGATTGAACAGGGAGGCCCTCCCTCAAAGGCGGAAGGAGGGACCCTTGTTACCAGACAGATATACGGTTAAAAGAAATAAGACCACACCTGCAGTTATAGAGAGAATGATAGATGTAATACCTTATTATGTTTGTCAATCCGGTCATGAATAAAATCAAGGTACCTATTCCAATTCATAAGTTTTGCATCATTGAGGGGCGGCATAGTAAAGTAGGAGGCGTTAGGATAGCTCTTTCAAACCCACTGATCTGATCATCTAACACTCTGGTTTCCGATTACTTCATTTCTCTATTGGCAATGAAAACGTCCAACTTCTCAGCCTCTATTAGGTCATGAGCAGCAAGCCTCGTCAACTTCCTCTACCGTCATTAGCACGTGAAGAGGGTGGCTATAAGCAAAGCGATCAAAACCTGTTATAGAAGACAAACATAAGATGCTAATTAATATATAAGTGTATCGCTTGTGATATAAAGAAGCTGTTGTGCTTGCTCCATTGAAGCGAGATAATCGCATGTGATAAAATCTAGCCAAATGTCCATTAGGATTTTGGAAAATCCGTGCAGATTGAAGCCTCACGTACCCACTCTTGCCGCCTTGATTCGTACTGTATATAAACATCCCACAACTTGAAAGAGCAATAATCCAACACATTTTATATGTATGTATGTGTATGTATGTATTTATATATATGTATATATATATTCACATATTCATATAAATGATATTGGTACTCCAAAAATTGATGCAGGCTCTTCAAAATCAATGTAACTTTGAAGCCACTTTCCTTTATTTTTTAGAGTGCTTGCATTAATTTTGGAGTGCTAATATCATTTTCCATCAATGTATCAATACACTTGTTTAATAAGGGAGAAGAGTGGCAAGCTAAGCCATTATGTGAAAAGACAAAACTACCCTTGTAGGATTAGTCTTTCAATTTCTTTTTGCCTATCTTGAGTAGGGAATATTTTAGGTATTTTTGGTCCTCCTCTGATGGCTCTTCGAGTCAACCCAGTGGGTGTTTCATGTTTACCTCCTCGTCCTCCTGGACTGAAGCAGAGTTTTCAAACACGAAGTAGATACAAACACTAAGTAGGTTAGGATCGAAAAGAGAACACAACAAGTAATTAAAGAGAACACAAGAGTATATAACACATTGGATATATTGCTGAAGTCTGGTCTTTACAATGTGGGAACCCTCCATTTTATAGGCGGGGGAGAGGTTAACAGTACAACGTTACACATCACTCATTACATCATTGTATATAATTGGTGGCATCCTAATAGTCACTCCTGACAACTACAGTACTATACAAGTTACTATTACTAGTCTTCCTACGAAGACTTTCCTGCAACAAAGGCTGATAACTAATCTACCTATATTATTACACTGGTTACAGTACACACCAACAGTATTTGCCAATTATATGCCTTACCACAGTAATAATTTCACCCTCTCCAGAAAAGAGGATAACTACTACACTTTATATTACATCACAAAAGAGACAGGTGGCCTGAAAAGTTATTCAGATTTATCCGAACCACTGCTTCCAGAATAGTCTTCAGTCAAATAATATTGTTCCAAAAGATAGCGGATATTTGGGCGCCATTCTTCCGGATAAGTATCATTGAATTTCCAGTTTGCAGACTCATAATGGAGGAGAGATGAGGGAACGTCTGCTGGTGTCAATCCATTGAGTGAACACATCGTTTGAGTCATGACCAGATAATTTCCATTGTGGATCTCAATGCTCGGGGGCTCTTGATATGCTGAAAGGAACATAGTGTGATACTCCTTTCGCCAAGTGAGAGAACCATCTGGATTAGGAAGACATTTGTTGTTGCGAGTTGACCAAAAAGTAAATTGGAGGTCTTCGTTTGGACCAATGGGGATTTGCCTGATCTGCTGTTGCCAGTATGGTATGTTGCCAAAAAGCAAGAGAAATTTCAAAAAGGAATCTTCTGGGGGTTGGACTAGATTGAATGCTGCACGGGCGAGATACACAAGGACTGCTGATTTATTGAAACTGATACTTATAGTATACACATCAATTAAATACCATAAGAGAAGAAAGGCTTCTTTTTTGAAATAAAAGACATTATGGTAAGACACTTTAAACTGGGTGAGAAAAAGGATAGACAGGATGGAAGGGTAGACCTTTTATGGGACCTTCATTATGACCATATTTGACAATATAGAGATGTTGAAGGTTTTGACACATTTGGACACATCTGGAAAGAAGGGTTAACTTAACAAGATGACACTGAAGGTGGATAGGAAGATTGGCTGGGTGGAAATAGGAAATCATGGGAAAGCAACCAGGGACAAAAGAATATGGTTTTGTTTTGGAAAACTGGTTGATTTCTTTTCTGAGCCTTGACAGAAAATCAGGGAGGACATTTGTTTTTCCTTTGATGTGGAAAGCATCAAAACTCTAATTGGAAAACCAATTTGCCCATCTGAGTAACTGAGCCTTTGGAAGGTGTTTCTGTTTGAACTTGAGCATGCTGGGAAAACTTATCATATCAGTCTCAACTAAATTTTCTTCCAAAAGAACTGCTCCCCTATAAAGATCAGAGACATCTATCTGAAGGACTCTTTTTCCATCTGAGGGTATGGTTAATGGAGGAAGGGTTTTGGATATGGCTTTGAGGTTAATGACAGCTTTGGTACAATGAACTGACCAAGGAGGAGGAGTTTTCTTTAATAGAGCTGAGAGAGGAGTACAGTATTAGGCAATGTTGGGAATGAAATCAGTCATATAGTTAACAATTCCAAGGAACTGTTGAACTTATTTGACTGTGAAATTTTCATCTGGAAAATGGTCAAGTTGGGAGGCTATATGAGGCTGAAGGGTATATTGACCTTTAGAGATATGCATCCCTAAAAAATCAATTTCTGGTTGAGCAAGGGAATGAAAAGACTGTAGTAAGACAATATGAGACTCGATATCTGGGGAGAAGAGTAGAATATCATTAATATATACAAGGGCCGAGGATAGAATAAGAGCAAATACCTTGATCATGGCCTTTTGAAATAAGGATGGAGCTGTTTTCAATCCAAAAGGCGTGACTGACCATTGGAAGTGGTGATCTGGAATGCAAAAGCCAGTTTTAGGACGATCATCTGGATGGATACCCAGTTGCCAGAAACCTGCTTTCAAATCAAACTTTGAGAAAATTAGAGCTTTAGGCAAGTTTGCAAAAAGAACACTTTGCCGAAGAAGAGGGAATTTGTTGTCTTGCAGAAAATGATTAAGAGGCTGGTAATTGATAACCAGGCGAATTTTTTCTCTTATCTGCTCTGTTCTTTTGTTAACATAAAATGCTTCACAAGCCTTCTGAGAGGTTGTGGGCTCAATCAAACCTTCTGACTGAAGTTGCTGGAGCTCCTGTAGAGCAAGCTGGTAGTGTTCTGGGTTCATTCCATGATGGGTAGCTTTGGTGGGGTTGATGTCTTCATTTTTCTTAAAGGGAAGAGAAATGAAGAATTCAGGGTTTTTCCAAAGTGGGTTAGAGCATTTAGTGAGGAACTGGGAATGAGATTCTGCACAAGAGGTTTGGATTATGACTTGACTTCTTTGATGGTGGAGAAGTTTTCTATGGAAAAGAGATTGGGTTAGAGCCATGTCTTCTATTCTAGCTTAAACCCCTCTGGGAACTTCTTTTCCAACACTACTTCAAATCTTTTCTAAAAGAAAAAATTGAAGCGTATATTCTGTGGTTGCCTTCTCAGAATCCTCCACATTAGAAACTTCACTAACTATTTTGGTTAAAAGAATTTTGTATCAGTGGAATAAAAGTACCTTGAGATTTTGGCCCATGTGTTGGCAGTGTATCTCGGTTTATCTTCCCTAATATACAAAATTTTATTAATCAAAATTGGTTGAAGGTCTTATTTTGAAAAGAAAATATTTGTTGTAAAAGGGAAAGAAGAACCCATATTTTTTCTTAAAAAATGAATCGTCTGTTTATTACTTACTCCTCTGCTACGTCCTCTTTAATTCCATCAATATCGTCCACCAGTAGAAATTCTTCCTCTTCTTCTTCTAATCTTGAATACTTATATGAGTTTGAATACTTATCTAATGACAGTAAGGTTCCCCTTACTGATCTCCCTTTCCTTAATCCCTATAATACTTTTGTTAGACCATAAACCTCGGTAAAAAAATCTGTCACCCAACTTTTCTCCACAAAATGTCCCACCTCTGTAAAAGAGTATGTCCAAGCTTCCAAGTTTGACCAGTGTTTCATTGCAGCAACAGAAGCTGAACAGCTCTTACCTTTGGAAATCCCAGTTGATTTGCCTCGTCTTTGGCAACAACAAGGATTTACACATCTCCACTTTAGTGCAATCAGATTGGCCGTCACTTTCCATGGTAGAAAAGGTTTACCTGTTACTTCCAGACTTGCTCTGGTAGATAACAGGCTTCTACAGTTTCAACACGCATGCATAGCCACAGTTCAAACCACCCTAAATGCCGGAACCGTGATTTTTACCTTCTACCCCAATTTCAACGTGCCACTAGCAGATCCTCATCTGCTATCAGCCTTAAAAGTGCAAGTTCAAATTGGTGGTGCTTCTCAAACTTCTACCACATATGCAGCAACCCTTCAAGACCAAATGGCTTACCGTCTCCAAAATCATGCTTTTGACATGTCCTTACCTTCCTCCACAGATGAAGCCCTTTTCCTAACTATCAATGCACCTCACCAAGCCTCATGTGTCCATGTCCCCCGTCAGATTTCCCGTCCTGAACTTCTCAAGCTTCTCCCAGAGTCTTGGGTCACAGCTTACGAGAAAAATCAAAACAAGCCTATTTCTGTCCAATCCTCAAATCCAACCTTCATTCCAAAACCTGATGGTATCGTGGAAATCTCTTTTCCAAAAGACACCTCTGCCTCATGTTCCACCCATCCTGTCATTTTTCCATCGAGCATTAACATGTTTGTTGATGGCTCTTGACCTGACCCCCCAATTCAATATTTCCGACCCAGTGGCCTTCCAGTCTACTATTTTAAAAATCCAAAAACAGGTCAATATTACTTTGATGCCTGTGACTGTGATGACTGTCTCGAGGAAAGTCGTCGTTTAGAAGATGACGAAGACTTTGAAAATGACCATTGTCCACTATGCACTTTTCCACCTCTCACTCCTTGTAAATCTCCACCGTCTCCTCAACCTCCATCTGATGATGGCTCTTCGAGTCAACCCAGTGGGTGTTTCATGTTTACCTCCTCGTCCTCCTGGACTGAAGCAGATTTTCTTCCTTTGGACTTCCATAGTTTCCAAGAGAGGACAACCCACCGTCATAAAATTCCAGACTCTTCTACTATTCTCCCTGATGGTAGTTCCAAAGCAGTATCAGCAGCAGAAGCAGCGATAAATTGGCAATCAACCAATTCTCTCACTCAGAATAAAATTTTTCAAAAAATTGCTAACTCTCAGCAAAACTTGGAGAATACTGTTCATAAGAAATTATCAACCTTAGAACTTCTTATCAGAGATTTGCAGCAGAAAATTCAGAGTGTTCACCAAGAACTTCTCCAGATGGCTTATGCCAATCTAGCATTTTCAGCAGCATTTTACCACAAAGATGCTGAAATGAAGCATTTAAAGAATCAGCTTCATTCTCTCCAAGCTCAGCAAAATTCTCAGTAAAAAAGCCCATTTGACGTGTTTGCATCTTCCTCTCAACAAAGTTTGTTTGAGTATCCTCAAATGTCTCAACCTTTACCTATAAATCCTATCCCAATATTTGGTGAGTCCAATATTTTTGAAAGCTCATCAGCTTTTCTTCCTCTACCAAAAAGACCATCTACACCAAAACTTTCTTTTCCAAAACCCCAGATAAAACCTGTTCAACCTTCACCCGTTTTGTCTTCACCTTCTACTTCTACTTCTACCACTGTCCTAGTGACCTCCACTCCTTCTCAACCATCCGACTCAAATTCTAAATCACCACAGTTAATGGTCCAGCCAATTTCTAGCCCTTCCAAAAATCCAATTTCCACTCTCCTAAATACCTTAGCCACTATACCTAAAACCCGATCTCCTGAACCTACCATTGAGTTTGATTCAGATACTGAATCTACAAAACTCTGTGCCACTTCCTCATGTTTTCATGATGAATCCAGAAAAGTCAGAGGAACATGTTGAAGATCTTATAATTGAAGAAGGTCCTAAGTTTGATACACCTTCTGAAATTCCAACCTTTGACTCCTTCTCACATTCCAATATCCATACCCAAGGTTTCTCCTTTGATACCATTCCCCCATCAAAATGGTTGGATAAACTCTATGAGATCCATGCTTGGTGCACAGCCGCTGTGCTTTCTCCCAATGCTACACTAAGTATCGTTCTTACTAAGTGTACAACAAAATTCCTTGGCCGTCTCCGTCAATGGTACTTAGCTCTTGGAGAGTACCGACAGCTGCAGCTTAAGCAACTCCCAACGCTTGATCAGTTTATCTCAGTCCTGCATAGTGAGTTCCTTGGAGACCATGACAACACTAAAGAGTTTGTTCGAGAAGAATATCTCAGCATGAAGTGTTGTTCATTCAAAAGAAAGGACTTGGAGATCCACTATAACCGCATGTCTCAGAGATTTTATCTCCTCAACGGCATGGATGATGTCAACCTCAAGCAAGTTTTTCTCAATTTCCTTCTTAAACCATTGGGAAATAAGACAACAAGGCTCCTTCAGACAAAAGGATTGACGCTGAATGCAATATCCCTTGGCGGTATTTACCAGCATTCTTTGATTGCCCTGAAAAAATTGTGCAATCACCAAAAATTCATCAGAACTCTTGAAGAATAGGGAAAACTTCTTGGCAAAGCATGTGACCGTCCAGACCTCTCTATAAAGTGCAAAGACAAGAAGTGCACTTGCCGTCCTTCATACCGAAAGACCAAACACTTTCAGAAATGGAAGTTCCGATTCGCTGGCAAGTTTTCAAAGTTTCCTAAATCTGGCAAGTTCTCACGCCGGAGAAAATGGAAATTTTTCAAGAAGAAACAGTTCAGAGGGCAGCAAAAGTCTGATCGCTGCTACATATGCAGAAAGAAAGGGCACTATGCAAAATTGTGTCCCAATAAAGCAGCAAGAGATAAAATGGTGAACTCTTTGGCTCTCATCAATGATGATCTTGTGTTCTCTTTAATTACTTGTTGTGTTCTCTTTTCGATCCTAACCTACTTAGTGTTTGTACCTACTTTGTGTTTGAAAACTCACATTTGGACACATCTGGAAAGAAGGGTTAACTCAACAAGATGGCATGACTGACCACTAGAAGTGGTGATCTGGAATGCAAAAGCCAGTTTTGGGACGATCATCTGGATGGTTACCCAGTTGCCAAAAACTTGCTTTGTCAAGAAGAAAAGGCTTTTATTTTGGGTATTTTGGGTCCTCCTTTGCTTAGTCGGGAAGAAAAGGCTTTTCGGGGGTATTTTAGGTCCGTTTTTGCTCAGTCAAGAAGATAAGGCTTTTTCGTATTTTAAGGGTGCTGAATCTATAAAAAAATCTTACGAATTACAGTGCACTTAATCCTAATGCAAAAAAATATTTTCGACGCTCATTAAACCCATCCATTTTGGTTCTATATTTGTTCGACAAAAAATGCTGAGCTAAAGAAGCAAATATTCTAGAAGAACTCATTTCTTTGTTTTATTGATTAAGTTTAATTGGTCATAGCTCCCCCTTGTCAGTTCGGATAGATCCAATCTATATATCAATGCAATCACCCAAATGCAGTCATTACTACTTCTGTTGTTGAAATGTGAAACCCTCATTGATTTCTTTGATTTCGTGATACTTCTGTCAAATGGCCGCACCCTCTATTTTGACCTCTTTTATTTGTTTTTCTCTACCAGTGTAATTAGCTGCAAGACTTGCAGCATCACTAGGAGCTTGCGTCGGCGTTAAGGTGTTTGACAAGCAACTAGCTCTTCTTCTTTCCAAGCTTTGACTATTTTTGAGAGGTTAAATTTGCATTTGGAATCAAGTAGGTAATTGGTGAAAAAATTGCGTCCCTTCATATCTTACGTTTTTTACTTTGTAAAGATGTAACTTTGGGTTTGTAGCACAGCAGTATTTTAGAGCTATTGTACTGGACAGGTGACATAGAATTCTGTTTTTGGTTCTATTTGGAACTTCCTCATAGGTTATGGTCTACATTAATGAGTTGGAGATCTCTGTAGCATGTTGTGCAAATACATTAGACTTCTATCTCTACACCTCTAAAAGCATTGAGTTGATTTTTTGTTTACTCAAATGTTGTAAAAGCGAATATCTTCTGTTAGCCGCCATAGCTTATCAGAAAGAGATGGAAATTCATATTTCCGATTATCTGCAAAGAGAAACTACGGAGGTTTTTCAATCTCTTACTAACTCCTTATGATGTGCAGTTTTCGAGCAGTTAAGGAAAACATCAACTCGGTGAAGGATTTTCTATTTCAGTACTATTCAAATTGTCAAGGATTTTCTATTTCTGTAGGCTACATTTCCTCGGCTCAGGGCTCGGTTTAGGTATCGGTTCATGTAATTTCTTGAAAGTAAGATTGCTATCTGAATTTGTTTCTTTGCGTGATGGCCTTGTACATAGATATTCTTTGGCATGGGTATGTTTGATGACAAGTGGGAAGCTACTGTTAACCCCGCTCTGAAATGGGAATATGATCGATCCTCCGTTGTTCTTTCACCATCCTCCCGTATCTCAGCAGCAGCAGACTGGTGTGGTTTGTAATGTTGTGGGACAAGTGACGGGACAATTTAGAATCCCAATATGTTGCTCTTGATAAGCTTTGTGAAACTCAAAATGTATTCTTCTTTGATCACTCTTCCCTACTTCCATTTCTTTCTATTATATTCTTCTCATTCTCTCCTTATTCTGGCAGAAGCGGCCTCGTCCTCTAAACAAACTATTATGAACCATAGTCCATTTTTGTCTTATTAACTTCCCAACTGCCAATAACACTAATAAGCTCAAAGAAATGTGCGAAGCATGAAGCATAGTACTAGTACATATAAACATGTATATGTATATACATATGGGGTATACATTTGGCGTGATATAAGGTCTTGTATTAGCTCATGGAGGGGCATTATTACCTCCCGAATCTGCTTGGCTTGGAATATCTCGGCTAGATTTTTGAGGGGTCATAAGGGTTTCTTCTTCTTTGCATCTGCTCTAGTTTTGTTGTTTCCTCATGTTTTGAGGTTGCTTCCCTAGCTTAGGCTTTTTTCTTTTTGTTCTTGTTAGGGTGAGAGCCTGTTCCTACTATATATAAGAACAACAACAATGGTACAAAAAAAAAAAGCGGACACTATCAGTCCGAAAATACAGAAAACAACAAATGAAAACAACCAACCAACAAAACAAATCAAAAAAGTAAAGTCGCCTAGAGCCAAAAAGTTGAAGTCGGACCCGTCTACACTCATGAAGAGGGGTTGGAGAGTCGGCTCCACCCCCGTTTGTCTCTTCCTTCTTCCTCCCCTCAATCCCCCTATGCGCCAGATACAGAGCAAAAGGGAAGCAGAATTCCCCCAAATATAAATCCAAAACCCTACCAAGAACCTACTATTTTGGTCTTTGGATCATGAATTCTCAAAAGAATATTGAAGAGAGAGAAAATGATAATCTTAATTAAACTCCTAACAAGGCATTGATGGGAATTCTTGGCGAAAATCTAACCCTCATTTTTGCTTATCGGATTCTGGATTTTGTTTTTTTTTAAAAACTTTGGACATCTGGAGTCCCGAACTACTTATGAGTATCTCGAATTGGATTCTGAAGTTAGTTGATGTTATGTTTACAAAATCTCAAATCAACTAATTTCGAGCCTTGCCGCATGACAGTTTATATGTAAGCTCTTGGACGCCCTTCCATTAAAACCTTATTTCTTGATTAGTATCAAAGCTAGCCACTATGTCGAGTATTATATTCAATGTATCCATGCAAGTATGTGATCGTATGAGTGTTGCTTTGCAGCTCGAGCTACGGAAATGGGTGACTTAGGCCAGACTAAAGTACTTTGAATGCATTGTATATTGATGGGAGAGTGAATCCATAAAAAATAAATAAATAAATGAATATATCTATCTATCTATCTATCCATCTATCTCGTCGGTCAGTATTGAACTGTTGATAGAGTTGGCTGCTGTAGACGTCGACCGCTGAGCGTGTACCTGCTACTTTGAGCAGGCTTATTAGTAGATAGTTTGAGCCCAAATCTCGGAAGAGTTCCAATAGTGCTGCACAGGACTGGCAGGCCCAAAATAGACCGAACAGGGCTGGGTTTGTGGTTTTGATGCTGAAGAGTCAATATCACTAGCTACTATAGTCTCTTTCAACTAGGGCTGTACAAACATCGGGCCGGGCCAGGAAAAAATAGTCTCTTTCAACTAGGGCTGTACAAGCATTGGGCCGGGCCGGGCTTGTACTAGATAGTAACGAGACTTGTGCATGGGCTAGAAAAAATAGTCTCTTTCAACTAGGGCTGTACAAACATTGGGCCGGGCCGGGCTTGTACTAGATAGTAACAAGACTTGCGCATGCCCAAATTCGGCCCATTAATAATCGGGCTTCATTTAATATTACCAAACCCGACTTTCTTAAAGTTTCATTGTTCAAGCCCGTCTAACTAGCTCATTTACTTATCTAAAGTATAGTGTCAACTGTAAAGTACTCCCTCCGTTCCAAAATGAGTGTCCTTTTTGGGACTCCGTGCCATTTTCAAACGCTTATATCTTTTGATTTATGAAATTTTATGTGATTTTGAAAACTTTGTTTAATAGAACTAATTATAATCTATCAAACAAGATCCATATTGCATATTTTTTGACATTCACATTGAAAGATATAAGCAATTGAAAATGACACGCTTCCCCAAAAAGGACACTCTTTTTGGAACGGAGGGAGTATAAATTAATCATCCCCACTTTTATAAATCAAAGTTCACAATGATAATAATTATATTTATTCGAAGACCAAGGATTATATGTATATTTATTCATTAAAGAAACGGTATTGTGTATATATAGGTATAGTACTAGTAGTTTTTTTTTTCTCCTTCTTAATATTTTTTATAAGTACAAACATATAATGCACGCCATTATCATATTTTATCGGGCCGGGCTTGATTTTAAGAGATATTTCCAAGCCCATTTTATTAACTAAATGGGCTTAAAAACTGAACTCAACCCCACCCGATAAGCCTAAATACACATCTAAAACTCTTAAAAAGTTGGGCTGAGTTGGACGGGCTAATGGGTCGGTGCGCACCCGTACTTTCAACTATTGGTTTCTTTTACGTTCGTACAAAACCTGAATATTTGATCCCAAAATAAGTGTGAATATAATGTTGGGATCTAATAGGGTGACATAAAAGGAAAAAGTGATGTGGGGGCCGCAAGTGACGATGCAAATTGCTTTAATTGGCTGCTAAGTTTGTGGGAAATTGCTTTTTCTATGAGTTAATTATTTTACTACACTAAGATACTTTTGAAATGCATGAAGTAAAATGGGAGATGTTATCGTGTGACAAGAATGAAACTCTCCAAAAATATAACTCTCAAAAATATGGGTTTTGTTCGGTTCTTAGTTTAGTTTAGTTTAGTTTTTCAATTATTACACTACTTCTTTCTCTAATCATTACTCTATTTCTCCAATAATTACTTTCTTATCTCTTTCCAATCATTACCACTTTCTTCAATCATTACTCTATTTCTCTCTCCACCTACTACCAAAACTAAACTAAACTTTCAACCAAACAAAGTCTGTAGAGCAAGTACGTTGAATTGATTTCTTTCTCGCCCGTTCAAAAAAAGAAAGAAAAAGAATTGATTTTCTTTCTCGAACAATTGACAGGCACAGTTAAATTTTACGTATTATTGCACCCATTGCGTGTACGTTAGCCTCAATGAAAACTCGTATTACTATGGTCATAAAAGTTGAGTCGATCCAAATCAACACTTCTTCTATGATAAAACTTACAGAAAATAGATAAAAAGTGCTTTACTTTGAAAACACGATATAAAGGAAAATTTATCTTTTTGGAAAGGAATGACCACTAAAACCCATTTTCATTGAATAAACCCCAAATTCAATATTAAATTAACATATTGCCAACTACCCCCGCTATAACAAATTGAGGTTAAGGAATACCACAATATTATGCTCATGAAAGTTTAAACCATAAACAATAAAGAAAGAAAAGGATGAGGAAAAAAATTTAAGATCTATAATAAAAAATTATTTATTGAGCTGAAATAGTTGCAATAATTGTGTTATGCTGTGACAATTAAAACGTGCCCTTAAATGTAGGCCGACAAAGTTCTAGATCAATTTTTAGAGCAAACGCGTGAGAACCCACACACTAGTTCCCCATAGGAAATAACTTGAAGATGAATGTGGTACACAAGAAAAAGCGACTAGCTACAGTATAATTCGAAGTTAACTTTTTGAGTCATGTGGTTATGCTAAGAGTTATTAGGTCAACTGTTATGGGTTGTTACAGTTGGTATCAGAGCACAACATTGGTCTACATAGTAAAAGTCACCTCTAGAATCTGATAGGAGCATGATGATGTGATGTACAGAGCTAAGTGCCACACTATAGCCACTAGGGCCACTAGGGGGTCGAGGTTAGCCTTTTGAGTCATGCGATTAGGCTAAGAGTTAGTAGGTCAGCCGGCAAAGGTCATTACACAACGTATAGAATTTGAGATGAAACGAGGGGGCTTGGAGCAGTCTTGGTGGAATGTGCATTTTTATACCTACACAAACAATCAACATAGGCAAAATGAGAAAATTCCAAGAAAAAAAAACAAACAAACCAGAAACTCAATATTACCATACAATAGATCGAAACAACAATAAGGATAACAAAAGCAGAAAAGTTAGCTTAAGATTGGAGTATAAAAACGATCAACAAAATGATATAATAACCTAGAAAAGAGGTTATTAATTAATTGGTCAACCAGTTGGCATTGGGGGAGAGGCGCCTCGGGTTAACAGAAGAAGAACAATGCTATGATGATCATGTCTGAGTATCACATTTTAGGTACTGTGCAATCAGGTGTTACCATTAAATTGATAAAATGTATTCCACTACATGATTAATGGGACACATTTTATCAATATAATTGTAATACGCCACATGGTATGTTCCCAAAATGTGGACATGGTGACCAAATCATGACAGAGAAATGAATTTTTTTTTGTTATTCAACAATTTGATATGCTGATTGAAAACGTGGTAAATTGTGGGTATTTGATCGAGGAACATATGCCTTTTGGCTTGCTTTCAAATATTGCGAAAAGCCAAGTAAAACTCCAAAGATACCAAAAATTATGGATGAGTACTCCTAAAATTGGGGTAATTGGAGATTTAAAAAAGTGTGAATTGGGAAGAGGAAGGAGTGGCCTCCAGAGAGAGAGAGAGAGAGAGAGAGAGAGAGAGGAAGCCAAGTAGCCAACTTGCGATGAATTGGGAAGAGGAAGAAGTGACATTAGGCTAAAGAGAGAGAAGGCTAATTCCAATGCAGATTACCGGATCAATTGGATTTAGAATAAAGAAAACAAAGTTACTATTAGTATTTTATAAATCAAAGGGATGTGCCACTTGTCACTCCTAGAATTTTCTCACTACAAAGACCCGCTATAATACTCCCTCCGTCCCTTTTTAAGTGTCCTGTTTCATAACTCCAACTTATTAAAAAGACACCATCATTATACCTTTCACATCAATTTTTTCCTCCACTTTCCTTACTTATCCATCATCATTATACTTTTACTCGCTTACTTTTCAAAAAGGAATCTACTTTTATGGACAAAATAGACAATTCACCAATTTTTTCCCACTAACTTTACAAAATGGACACTTATTAAGGGACAGCCCAAAATGAAATACCGGATTATAAATAAGGGACAGAGGGAGTACTATACATTACTTATGTATAAATATGATATTTTCCAAATACATAATATTTTTTTCAGACGTTTTCAACAAAAAGGGGAGAATCATGTTGCAAAGTCTGCAAACGGGGTCGGTTTGGGAGGAAGTGAGATTCTGTACGTATTTGGTCGTGTAGAAATTTGTACGTCGAGGCCTGCCGCTAATTTAATTTGAAGATATGCTAAAAATGGGGGATCCTTATGAGGGTGCTTAAATAAACGTAGCGTTCTTCAGTTTCGTTTGTTCGTAGCGTGTAGAAAAGCTCTTGTTGTATTTCGTTTTTCTAGTGGTGTTGGGATGTGTACGTTGTACTGTCCAAGGCTATTTCCTTGACTTTTAGGGTTTGTCTCTTTTAGGAGAAGAAAATTGATCCCGAAAGAAGAAGATATTTTTCTCTTTTTCTATGTTATTAAAATAAAGAAAGGGTCCCTCAATAAGCTAAAAAAAAAAAAAAAATCATACTTGTGAGACAAACAATTACTCCAATACACTTTTTATTCTTTTCAATACTATATTTTTACACACTTGTTATATTTTTTTTTTCCCTTATTGTACGTCTATTTTTTGGTTTTTTTTTTTTTGGTAAACCTTAAAAACAATCCAATAGAATATTTTTAGCTTTTTCCAATAAATAAGGGCAAAACACTCTCCGCCGTTGATGTCACTAAGAGCTATAGCGCATGTACACTTTAAGAGCATCTCCAATCCATCCTTATTCCTCCAAAATAGAGGATGGAAGTGACACATTGAGGGGATATTTTGTAATTTATTTCTTTTTTTCTTCACTTTTTGTATTTTTTGGGAGAATATTTGAGGGACCCATCGTCATTTTTAGAGTTATGGAGAAATTTCATACTCCAAATTTGCTTTTGGTCCTCTATTTTTAGAAGACCAAATTTACTTTTGGAGGACCAAATTCTAAAAAGGACGGTGGGTTCCTCAAAGATTCTCTCAAAAAGTGAAGAAAAAAGATAATAAATTACAAAATCTCCCCTCAATGTGTCACTTCCATCTTCTATTTTGGAGAAATAGAGTTGGATTGGAGATGCCCTTAGACGTGTATCATCATGGGCCCACCACCACGTCAACAGAAAATTACACGGAAAATGAAAGGTGACGAAATAAATGGACTGAAGGTGATTGCTGACGTTTGCTTCCTCCAAAAATTGGTGTACTTAAACCAACGGTTCAGATTCACTCTCAGCCAGCCCCAAGAGCTAAGGTTGGTCTGCAATTGATCAAGATTCGATTATTGAGCGTATAGAGTAGTGAAGAAAAATTCTTGTCAATTCACTAGTCCCGACATACGTGGATGACTAGTTTATGTTTGAATCGGTGGGAGGGAATTAGGATGCATTTTTGCTATATTATTGGACTCCATGCTAATGACAATAATTAAGTTATTTCTATTGACGTATGTGAGATTATTATCTGTCTGGAAAACCGTAAAAATAAGAGTTTTAAATCTATTGAGTTTAGTGGAAACGCCTCCTTAGTTAAAATGTGCATAACTTGATCCGGACACTTTAGCTGGCAAATCAAAAAATATGCACTCTCAGCCTCCCCAGACTTTGTTTATCTTCACTCCCCACCTTCCATTTTCACTCCCCTTGGCCCCCCACCACTCCTCCTCTCTCTCTCTAAAAACACAGACAAATAGATACACACAGATTTGAGCAAACACAGTTCCTTCTCCTTCTCTCTCTCTCTCTCTCTCTCAAAATGTTGCTGGGAAAGCGCGGGAGGGGTCCGATGAAGAGGACCACAAGCATGACCGGAATCAACGTGGATCTTGCCGACGATGAGCCGTCTGATTCTGTGATGAACGTGGAGGTGGAAACGGCGTCGCCTAACTGGCGTGACCATAAGAGGAGTTCAGGTGGTAATTCCATGGTCGTAGAGACGGCGCCGTTTTTGAGGGCGTGTGGACTCTGTAACCGCCGCTTGAGACCTAGCCAGGACATCTTCATGTATAGGTATTACTGGCTTTTACCCCACTTTCTATATCCATCATTCATGGGCTTGACGTTTCAAACACTACAACTCCGCGTTTGGCCGATTGAGTGTAAGAAAGTTAATATGTGTTTGTGCTCTGTGAGATTGGTTGTTCGAATCCCGTGATGGCCTAGGGTCGCTGAAAGGTTTGTCTAGTCTTTAATTTCAGAGGATCAGGATAGGATGTGCGTGTAAATTGATCTGAACATTTAGTTTTCAGTAAAAAAATACTTCTATTTACGTACATGCATCTATAAAATTTATCAGTACCATGAAAATGCCACATCACGTAATTTTTATTGTGATTGAGATTTTTTGAAAACGTTCAACAATTTACGAAGTCGTCGACTAAAGTGCCTATTTTTTGGTGACAATTTTGATATATATTGATAGATTCTTTTAGGATTTGGATCCTTTCCGGTTTATGTTTCGGACTGGAGAGAAGACAGTCTTGATTGTGATCGTTCATTTACTACAATTAATAGTTTGAATGTATTTTTAAACTTCAACCAGTAAGAGTTGATTCTTACTGGTAAGAGTTTATGAGAAATGTGAACTATTGAATCTACCAAAACATAAACCGGAGAGGAGCGAGCCTAATCCATTCTTTTTCTATGATACTAAGGGCGGTGTGATATGGCTGATAAACGAACTAAATTTTCATATTTGAGATAACGATCAAGAATTCGTATGAGATGTTTATTACGTAAACAAATCAAGTTAAATACTTTTTTTCCCTTTTCCTTAAAGTTTTTAAGCTTTCAAATCAAGAACAACTACCATTCGGCCGCTCGTACAAATTGCAATGTATAGAAAATTCAAGTTATGATAGACTTGATTAAAAGTATATTTGAGATTGACTCTTCTAATAAATAGACCAACATTGAACACATATTTTTAAAGTTCGTTAAGACTGTAATAAAAGTTTGAATATACCAATGATCGACTCGTAAAAAAACAAATTTTTTTTTAATAATGACAAGCAATTTATATAATTTATGTTCAAGTGTTAGTATGGACCGTATATATAGTCATGGTGAACGAAAGTTGAACCCTTGGTTTTTTTTTTTTTTTTCTGTTATTTTTGTTTGTCGGTACTTTGATAATCGACTATTTTGAGTTTGGTTTAACCCTTTTTAGTTTTAAGACAAGAAATGGAATACGCACTTGGCTTTATTGAGCATCATCAATATTTTTGTAAAGGAAAACTTTTACTACGGTCCTTTCGGTTGTCTTTTTGTGAAAGTTTGTCTATTATTTTTTGAATTAATCAGTTATCTTGATGAGCTCAAATTAAAAATAAAGTATGAAAAAATATAAAAGTACTATAGATGAAAGAAGTTCAGAAAAGAAACAGGCATCTATGTCTTTTTTTCGTCGTATAATAAATTTTTTCAACTTCAATCTTTTATAATTTTCGGTTCCAGAAAGAATTTCTTTTATATTTTTTTCGAACTCTCTTATCCAAATAAATGATTGATGCATATTTTTTTATACGGAAATCTAAAAATTCACTACTAACGGTTTCTTATAATAATTAATGTATGTCCAATCATATAATAGTCCTAATTAATTTTCTTTATATTTTTTCTAGGGGGGATACGGCATTTTGCAGTTTAGAGTGCAGGGAACAACAGATCAAGCATGACGAGAGAAAAGAGAAGTGCTTTGTCGCAGCTAATCCAATGAAAGACGGAAATCACCATCACCATCACCGCCACCACTCGGCACCGGCCACTGCCACCACGACCACCACCTCTCAAGCATAAAACCTAGTGACATGCATGTTGAGTGCTGCTATATATATAGCGCCTTTACAATTCGAAGAACCATACTATAGCCAGCAGCATAACCAAAGTTTTATGGTGGTTGGTGATGTTAAATGTTGAGAAATGATATTCGGACTTTACCTTATTATTATAAAATAAAATGTACGCTAATTTTTTTTGGCTTTTACTTTGTTTTGAAAATTGGAGTGTCTGTAAATTTAATCGTTAAAAGACAGATTGTGGGGTGTGTTTTCAAGGAAGTGGTTTGTAAAAAACATTTCCCTTGAATGCTTTGATGATGTGTAGAAATGCTGGAATGGGAGAAAAGTGGTTGGATCGTCTGTACTCATCTCGGCAATCGGCAGCTCGCATTTTAATCAAGTAACAGATGGTTCAGATTTATATGCCATTTGTATGTGCTCAGATTCAATCCGAACTGTCCATGCTGAGATGAACTACCAAATAAGCTCTCTTGTAATGACCCGCGTCAGCTGACCTGCTAACCCTTAGCCTAAACACGTGACTCAAAAGATTAATCTCAGATTAATAGTAGTTGGATTGGCCTTACCTTATATACAAGTACTCAATGCTTTCATAACTACCCAATATGGGATGTTACAGCTCTGCACTTGCTCAGCAGGGAACTACGTACTCGGCAGTCGGCAGCATCCCTGTGCATGCCAATGTAATTATTGTGGTTATATATATCTACCATTCTAGCTGCATGCAAATAGGCGCAGAGATTTCCATGTGGTTTATTCCTAGTTTTTGAAACATAAAAACAAATGAAGCTTGCCTCTCTTTTTTTTGGTACTTCGGAATCTCATAGATTAGTCAGCTAAGAAAGTTTTGCAGCATAGGTGCAGACAAGATTCAAAATATTACAACCTTCGAAATAAAATGCCAAACCCCTACTCGAGAATCTCCCTTACGTGAAAAGCTGTTGCGAATCCAAAATTCTCTAAGAGAAGGTGGTTGAACCAATTATGAATCCACCGAGTCCTCATTTTGCTCCGCTCCAATTCTTGCAAGATGATCTACACATTAATTTGCCTCTCAAAATATATGGTTGAGCGTTGATCCCGTCCTAATCAGTATATATGGCATGAGCATCATTGATTAAATTCCTCTGAGGATGGTTACAAGCTTGCCTCGTGATCATGTCGATATAGCTTCAGTCTGTTTCTTTGGCATGATTAGTGGCTAGCTATGAACAAAAACGTACGTACTCTCTCCGTTCTTTTTTTTTTTCTTTTGATATTCGTGTTCAATTGCTTATATATTTCAAATATGAATCTCCAAAGATATGCAATATGGATCGTTTGATATGCAAAATGGGACGGAGAGAGTAATTGCATGAGATATGTATCCTATTGAACTAATAGTGCTTGGAATTATACACTATTTTTTTTATTGGCCAAAAAAAAAAAACCCATAGTATTTCATGTCTAAAATTTGTGAAATTTTATATTCAAAGCATGTTAATCAAATTATATATATATATTCGACGCCGGGCCTTGTTCGTTTTGGGATCTCAAAATCTTGGGCACGGTCTTTAATGAATTTTCTCTATCTATGATCTCTCTTCACTCATTATTATAAAAAAACCTCTCAAAACCCAATCTGAACTAGATCACGTCACATGATGAGTACGATGTGTAAACAAGGCAGAGAAAGTCGGGTCGCGGGAGCCCGACACCTCCAAAATATATATGCGTATATATATATATATATTTATTATAAGTATATCTCGTATTCTCTGCCTCATGAGCACAATACTTTATCACAAATTGTGCCATTTTTAGATAAAAATAAAACGCTTATGTGCATAATTTTTAAATTTTTTTAGGCACTTATATATTTAAAGTTGAATCCGGACTACCCAAAACACATTTGGATGGTGAAATTGAAAACGGTGGGAGAGCGGTAAAAGTTGAGTTGGTGGGCGTAGAATTTTTGAAAGCAAGCCCTTCATGTTTAGATAAATTAAGAAGAGAACAATTGATATTTGTCATCAGATCTTTATGTCTGTAACTTTTCTTATTTGTGCCGGCTAACAAAGTCATCTCAGAGAATTGAAAGAAATTGGAGTAGTTTTGGACTTCATTTGACTTGTGTTCCCTACTTTTTAAAATAATCTCTGTTGTCTAGTCATGACACGTAATTAAAAATAGACCCTTCTAGTTATACACTGCACAAGAACCCAAAACTTTCGTTAGTGGCAGCAGCACAAATTAGTGAACTTAAGAATTAGTAGATTCAACAGATGTCCATATGAAGGGAACGTAGAGTAATTTTAGTGAAAAACTATAAAATTATTTATTGGGTACAATTGAAATGTCTAAAAATATAATTGTAATTCCACAAAATTGAGTGGAGATCACCTGTGCCCCCATGGAACCCCACATAGGTCTGCCCCTGCATAAGTTTATATAGGACTAGCGGATGCATGTCCGTGTCTAAAGGCACGTCCAAAAGAAATACAGTCCCAATTTAAACAAGTTGTTTGCTCTACCCATCTGCTCTACCGGTCTAATATAACCTACTTATCATCTGCCTCACTTTTAAAAGCTCATGCTAAGGTAGAGAGAAGGCAATAATTTATAGGTTTATTTTCAAACCTCTTGAAATAATATCAACTTAAAATGGAAAAAACCAAAAGATAATAAATTAAAAAGAAAAGTGTACCAAAACAACAGGTCAAAGAAAAACTTAAGGAAACATTCTTTTAATCGGACGGCTAGGATCTTAGCTTGAAGGCGATTAACGACTGTAAAGGTGCTTATGTTTGTATGTGTAGACAAAAACCGCTCTATTTTATAATATAGATATAGATATAGATAGAAAGAACACACACACACACACACACATATATATATATAAATCAATATTTGTTGTTTAGTCAATTTTTTTCTCTAGCTTGTAGTTCGGCCCCTCCCTCGTAGATTCTGGCTTCCTCCCTGTGGTACAAGAAGATTCACCATATTTGAATATTTGATAGATAGCGCGGCTATTCGCAGCGATGTATTTTCTCCCACAACCCATTAAAAATTTTCAATTAGACTCGACAGCTAGTTACCGAAATTAAGATACATTTTTAATATCAAATTACCGAAATATGATATTTTTTTCAATAGCTATTTACCGAAAATGCATGTTTGGCAGTTGTCTACAGAAAGTTGAATATATTTTCAACATGTAGTTACCGAAATATAATCTTATTTTCAATAGCTATTTACCGAAATGTTACTTATGATTTTCAATAACCACTTACCGAAATAGAGCGGGCTATAAAAAAAATACGTGGCTGCAAATAGCCCGGCCCTTGATAGTTTCACCAGTACAAATAATTACAGAGAAAGTTATAAAGTTGACTTCCTGGTTTACAATTCTCTTTTCTAAGAAGAATTTTTTATATATCCCTATTTTCTTATAGGTTGTTCATAATTAGGATACACAAAAAATATGTTACTAAGTCATGATATATATATATATATATATATATATATATATATATATATATATATATTAATGCTGACAATTTGTGACCCAAAAAAAAAAAAAAAGCAATCAGTTTGTAAGTAGGCAATGATGAAAAACGACGACATGGATTCTTCTCTTCGGTTGATCAGGTTTACACCTTTTTGGTCTTCGGCAAATTGTTGCCATTGTTCCTTTTGCTTGATCTACACCCGCAACTTTACCTACCTCTGGTACTTGGTTGGTCTTCGATCCGATCGTGGTGGTAGAGGTTTGTTTGATAGTGCGTTTATTTTGTGCTTGGTCGTTTGTATGCATTTTGTTGTTATGTTATTGTTACTATGGTGGTGTGGTGTGTTGTGTTGTAATTTCCTATTGTTAATGAAGGACGCGGGGGCTCTGCTGTGCCCGCGGCACGGTACCCCCTCCCCACACCCAAAAACGGTAAAAAAAAATTTACTCAAACTATTTGCAATCATATGGAGCAGAAACGTGATTATAAGAGTTTTAGAGATAAAATTTAATTATGTCTCTTTAGAATAATATGATCAGAATAATAAGATCTTCAAAATAGTTCAAACGGATTAAAAATTGGAGCAGATAATTTTTTAACTGTATTTTTAATATATAAACCATCTAAAACATTAAATGCTCCAATTTTTAACCCGTTTAAATAAGTGCGAATATCTTAATATTTTGAACATATTATTCTAAAATATCATAATTAACTTTTGTCTCTAGAACTCTCATAATTAAGTATCTGCTCTTTATTTAGGATCATGTAGAGCAGAAACATGATTATTAGAACCTTAAAGACAAAGTTAATTATAATCCTTTACAATAATATGTTCAGAATAATAAGATATTTACACTTGTTTAAATGGATTAAACATTGGAGCACTTAATTTTTGTTTTTAGACTGTTTATATATTAAAAATATAGTTAAAAAATTATTTGCTTCAATTTTCAATCCGTTTGAATCAGTGTGAAGATCTTATTATTCTGATAATATTATTCTAAAGATATATAATTAAATTTTATCTCTAAGGCTCTTATAATCACGTTTCTGCTCTATAGGATTGCAAATAGTTTGAGTAATTTTTTTTTTCTCAAAAACGGCACCGTTTTTTGGGTGTGGGCCGGGGGTGCTGTGCCCCCGGCACAGCAGAGCCCCCGCGTCCGTTAATGAAGCTCTTGCCAATCCAAAACAAAAAACTAAGGGAAGCACGAAATCATTGCATGACACATGGCACTTTACTATTGAAATATATATGTATTATGGGTGTAATTTTTTTTCCCATTCTCAATTTTAATTGAAGAAATAATGGCAATTGTATTTAATAAAGAAAAATGATTTTGCCACTCCATTTTTTGTTAACGCCACTCCCCTGCAAGTGTATTTTTGCACCAAAAATATACTTGCAGGAGAGTGGCATTAACAAACAAAGGAGTGACAAAATCAGCAGCCAAAATAAAAAATGGTTAAGAGTAACGGAGTCAAATTCCCCATTATTTTGGTGAGACATAAAAGCATAGTGTCGACAATCATTGAGCCATTGTTCACTTTTTAACTTTGCGAGTCTTAAAATGTCCGAGTCAAAATAAGTGAGCATTTGAATATTGTCACTTTGTTGGAAGAAATTAACTTTCATATGAACTTTGGACTCGTGAGTATCGAGCCAAATTTCTTAAAGGAAAAAGGCCATGCTCTTTCATAGGTCAATTACTCTCTCTCTCTCTCTCTCTCTCTCTCTCTCTCTCTCAATTTCTTTTTTTACATGGCGAAAAAAGGAATTTAGTAGTCATCCAAATGATTACAATTGTTAAAACAACCTAGAGATCATGACGGCAAGTCACAATGAGAAACTAGCATCCCAATTAACGTGATTGGTACCCGACTCCTGACAATCATATGCCACCCTAAACTCAAAACAGAAAAAAGTTGGCCGGCAAGAAGACAACCGTGGAACCAAAACATAGTAGCAAGAACACACAAATACAAAAATATATGTAGCATATTCTAGAAAATCCAATTAGCTGCAAATTAAATTAATCTCCCAAATTAAGCAGAAACTCCATCCTTCCAACACACTATTCTGGAGAAACAACAGCACCCAAAGCAGAAACAGAACTACAACTAGTAGCTGCAAATACCCCGTACTGTCTCAGTGCTTAAAACATCCTTGCATGACATCTAAGTCTGTCAATGGACCGAATTAGATCGGAATTTAATCCGAAAAATCCGATCCAAATCCGATAATGTTGATCCGTAATCCGATAATCCAAAACAAGGACCACAACATCCCCAGCTAGCATAAAGAACTACCATATATAACAACACGAGAGAAACTTATTCACGGCTCCGCACAATCTCAGCCATCCGTTTCGGCAATGATTGGTCTGGATTTAAAAAGAAACTCTTCCAGCGAATAATTTTTTTAAACGTCTGGACCGTCCAAAATACTTTTGGACATACGCGATTGATCACCGTAAAGTATATTCACGGCTCCGCCATAAAAAAAAGTCTTTCTCATAACAACGCACAAACCCCCATAGAACCAACATATAGCACATTGACCCAACCATTAGCATTAATTGCATACTGCAGAAGCATAAATCAAAGAAGTAAAGGCCAGCCAATTAATTTGGTTGGTTGAAGAGCTAGTGGTTAGCACATTTCCCTTATTGTACCCCTGGCTCCCAGCCATACAAAATCTCTCTTTGATTTCTTGGTTCTTAAAATTAAGTGGTGGCTCCAAAACAAAGTGCGCCACAATGGGCATCATCATCAATTTAGGCACACTTTAATGGTTGTCAAGAGTTAGCAAATTCTCCCATCCTGTGTGTTGGTGTGCGCCGCAACGGTTGGATATCCACAATGACACTACCCAATTACTAAATACGGACTTACGCAGTAAAATGGATGGGTCATGCCATGCTCGCTCTCACCCATTTGACACCTATATGGCTAAACAGATCATTGGTTCGGTGAAAAAGTACTTGTGCTAGGCGCACGACCTATTTGACGCCTCTCTGTCTAAAAAGATCATTGTTTGAATGAAAACCCTGAGGACTCCAATTGGTGATGTCTCTATCGTCTTTCCCCACGCTTTGAACCCAATGTCCCTTTACAACCCCCCACCTATTATTGTCTCTCCATGCCTATGGAATCACTTTTATGGCTCCTCAAAAGTAAGGCCAAACATCTAATCAACCTTTTATAGTAGAGATTTTGCTTGGTCCAAAAATATGAGAGAGCACATCATGTACGCCAGTCTGTGACTGCTATTTGTAGTTTTGGACAAAACAATTAAATCAAAATTGGAGGCCCCACTAATTAAAATGATTTGGTTGTATTCAATGAATTTTATGCTCTTTTTCTCTTTCTAATTGGTTCTTTTTCTTTAATTTCCTTTTGAAATAGTGTTGGATGGAAATTTGGTCTCTAAATAGAGGTGTAGAACTTGGTATATAGGAGATGCTATAAACTCCCTACCGACATTGAGTTCTCCAATAAATCTCTTTTTTAAAATGACGCTTTTAGGACTTGAACCATGGCAATGTCACTTGTTACTGTTGCTCTCGTTTAGGATACAATCCCATATTCTTGGAAATGAAATGGATAATTATTTAATATAATGTTAGGACCCCTCTACCTGATAATTTAAGCTTTTGGTTGGATATAAAGTTTTCTCATGGTATTAGTGCGAGTCTGTTCCAAGTTTAAAATTCAAAATTCATAACCACGATGACAAAACGAACGAAAAGGTGCACAATGATTGACCTAAAATAAGGTTATAGGAACCAGATCTCACACACGACTGTAGTCCCTTAATGTACTGTTTCGAACTATCACTTACAAGTTTTTGGGTTGGATATGAAGTTTCCTAATAACTGAGTTCTGTGTCATTTTTCATACTCCTAAGTCATATAAATGGCATTCTTTTTTACCTTGAATTTTCTAATTTCTATTTAAAGTAGTGACAGGAATTAAGCAATATCATGTGCACATACAAGTAGAATGCATGGACAAGGCCAAACTAGCCAGTGTTGGCGAAATTAAACAGAGGGTTTAAATGAGTTCTCTTGATTAAAAAAATGCATTAAAATATTATATATCAATTGGCATAAATTGATTTTTTTCAATATTGTCTGCACTACATTATTAGTACAATTTCAGTGTTAATAAAAGTTCACTTAAATTTGTAAGTAAATAGATCATATAGCTCAACAAAAAACCAAATAAATTACGCACCCCGATAAGTTTTCAACAATAATAAGTAAGTTTATTCTGGAGCCGCGCCTGGCGAAAACCCTGACACCTTCTATTTTACTTATTTCTCTGGTAAGCCTTATGTATATTTAAATTTGTAGCTATTATACAAATAGGAAATTAGTCTTACATTTAAATTATTTTACCTTACTTCTTGGATGTTTCTCCTTTGTTTGTGACACATAAAATCTCGTTACCAAAAAATGAACAAAGCAATTTTATAAAATATATTTGACACGGGAAAAAAATATGTAGAGGGTTGCATTTTTAAATTTGCACACATATATTTCTCTCTAGCTGGGCTCTCCGAGGTAAAGATTCTGTTCCGCAGTGTTTTTTTTTTTGGTAATACAAGGTGTTCTGGGCCAGTTTTGCTCGCGCTTCATAACTAAGACCTAGTTCACAAAAAAAAAAAAAAAAAAATTGGATTAAAAGTGCTAAATTTTGGACATTTTCAAAAAATTGGGGTAAAAGTATCAATTTTTTAATTTTCTGATTTTTTTCATCAAAACAAACCAATAATCCCCCAAAGTTTGAGAAATCAATCACCGCCACCGGTCATTTTTCAGATGCATTTAGTTTAGGTTTGAGAAATTGCCAGGGGAACCTTGGGCATATGTCAATTTCTGTGGGGTTCCTAATTTAAGGTAGAGAAAGAGATTCATTTGGAATTTTGTTTGGTGATTGATTTGGGTTAGTCTGCTGAAATGGACCTCCTTGACATACATATGGAAAAATGGACCTCCTTGACATACATATGGAAAGTCCCCTTCATCAATTGATTTTTTCAGATCTTGTTTTTGTTCAGTTATCCTCTACAATTTCTCCATCATTAAACACATTAGACCAACCAACTGGGGCTAGTTTAGTTGGTCAGAACTTTTACATCTCACTAGGAGGATAGGAGCTCAAATCTCTCCACCCGTATGTTGGTGTAGGGTTGCAAACGAGCTGAGCCAAACTTTGTCGAGTTCGAGCTCGGCTCGTTTGCCCAAAGGGCAGAATTGAGTTGTGGAAGAAACTAATCATGCTCTTGAGGTGGGGAATTCCAATCTCGGACCAACCAACCAACCGACTGGTGGGCTAAGCCCAGCTGGTTGTGTAATGGTACTGAGGTTCTCGGTTCGAACTTCTATGGACACAATGTTGTGTGCCGCGGTTGTAAGACCCCGGTCGTTTAAAGATTTTGAATTTTGGATTCTACTCATTATCTTATTTTTCTCAAATCATTACTCTCATTTTTTCTCTTTATCTCTCTCAAATTATTACTCTTATTTTCAATTATTACTCTATTTTCTCTCTACACTCATTACTTAAAAATCCAAATCCAAATCCAAAATCTCAAAACAACGGGATCTACATTCTAGAAACATCAAGGGCGGCTTCTGAATCCTAATTTAGTAGTGACAAAAGCATGACGAAATATTTTTGTATGTAAAGTCTTTTATAAAATGAACTTATTTATTTTGGTTGAAAAGAAAATTTATAGGGCCTAATTTAATTCATTTTGATGAGCTATATTATCCATTTACTCACAATTATTTATTTACTTTTGTCTACATATGTATGATTTAGTGTCGACAACATTAGAGAAAAAAATTAGATTACATTTAAAAAAATACATTATTTTAGTATATGTTTTGAACCGAGGGAATTCAAACCACCCCCATGACAGAGTGAAGTGGACCCGCCCTTGACGAACATACTGACGTTATCTCGAGTAAAAAAAAAATTATGCCAATGGCGATCCACAATCCTAATTTCGAACAACAAGCTTCAAGTGTCAACAAATCCATCAAGATACTACACATCTTAAAACCACGAGGTTACAGAAAGAGGGAGATGCAACTCAAGGATAGGAGCTATAGTTCAAGCCAGGCCCTCCATCTCTCGATCTTTTGCTGCAGAGTTATCAAAACACCCTTTCACTTTTCAATATCTCATTTTTGTTGTTATCCGAATGAAACGATTTTTTACAAAGTTTGAGGACATTTTGATAAGTTCACATACGAAAAACCAAAAAAAAGTGTGATTAGTAAATAGGGAAATGTGAAAATCACTCTCATTAAAGAATGAGAGGCGACTAAAAAAGACATGCATACTATTCTTCTAGGATTTTGAGAGCTCTTATAAGGCGATTTTGAGATACCACAGTCGCCTTGCTTTTTTGCCGGGGGGGAGGCGCCCGTCTCCCTCCACCCCCCGGGCTCCTCCTCCTCTGTCCGCTCCCCCTTCTCCACTCTCCTCTTTCTTCCCACTCTTCCCTATGGTTTTTTTTCTTTTTGTTTTCTTTTCCATCAGATCTGACCCTCTCTGTTCGGCGGGCTCTGCCGTCACCGGAGTCGTTTGTTCGCATGTAATTTGTCACCGGAGCCCTTATGGCAGCAGTGGTGGAGGCAATGAGGTTGCGATTTTGGGCAGTTGGATTTAGAGCAAGATCTGGGGGAGTTTTGTCTCTCCTTGTGAGAGTAATAAAGTTCCCCTTTGGGAGATGTAGGTTCCCCGACCGGAATTTGCTTGACGATTTCCTAGACCTAAAATAATGGGTTGCCCCAAGCGTAAGGCTGAGACCGATGTAACACAATACCCGGTAAGACCAGAGTCGAATCCACTAAGGACGGTGAAATGTGCTGACTAAAAACTCGGGTTGTTACTTATTTAAACTGGCTCTTAGGTAGCCACCCCTTGTCGATTGATTGGGATTAACTAAAACCTTGAAATTGATTGTACTTTTTAGATAATTAAAATGAGGCATGGTCGTAGAGTTCATAGCACTTGTAACTAGTCCAGATTAACCTGCTCTGTTTGGAGTTCTTAAAAACGTTTAATTTTAGATTGAAAAAAATACCCCGCAAGATGCGAGACCATATGGTCGCCGTATACCCATGCGCAGTGAAGAATGAGTTTTGAACCCCCATTCTCCCGTTCACATGGGCTCCGACGATACCCGGGTTTATCCGCGGGAAGTATTTTCCAATCTAAAGTCGTTTTTTTCGTTATTTGATAAAAAGGAGCAGTGCCCGAACTAGCCATGTTGTGCTAACCACCCCGCGACCTTACTTATACGACTACTCACTATGCATTGATCAAGAAACACAAGAAATCTTAATTTGAAACATGCTTTTATTGCGCGAAATGAAAAATAAACAGAAAAATATCAACGAATCAAATACCAACGAATAACTTTTATTGAAAACAGAAATTAAAACTAGTTATCGGAGTGCGAGTAACTGAATAAAGCATAAAAAAGTTGAAGGGAAAAACACAATACTGTAAACAATATTCGAAAGTCGGAACCAAAACCTTGGCTGCCCCCGTTCTTCGTTTTTTATCGTGCGTGGAAAATCCTAGAAGATATCACCGCTGCTTCTCCTTTTGTATAGTCCGTGCGAGGGAATCTTGACGGCAACTTCGTTTTCTCCTCCCCGTGTAAAAAGTGATATCCCAGAAAAAGATACCAGCCCCCGTCCTTTCATCCTCCTTTTATAAGTGATGTGAAGTGCCGACCTAATTACTTGCAAAAAGCCCTCGTAAAATATAAGTAATTTGGGCCCCATCCTTAGTTGTTTTGTTAGCCCAATTCTTAGTCAAACCAATTAATAAAACATTTACTTTGGGCCCACCAAATATATGTGTGATCAGTTGGAGTATTTCCTGCAACCCATTTCACTTCAAGCACCATTGTGCAGTGGAAGAAAAATTATATGGCGCAATTCACGCTTCGATCGCCAAGACGCCAACTAACGTATTAAGCTTTCAAACGCCTACAACACACAAACTAAGTATTAGGCTCTGATTAACAATATAAATAGACTTAACAAAGACAAATTAAGGGGCGCTAATGTGAACATTTTGCGCCTATCACACCGCCCAACTTACACTTTGCTAGTCCCGAACAAAGAAAACAAAATGCAACTAAAGAAAACAAATTAAAACCGATAGTTCATTTAAACCCCCAGACGGCCCTGGTAGGACGGGTGAAGTCTCGTGACGGTTTTCAGTAATGAACACCCATAAACACTGTGAATCCTCTTCACGTGGAATCCAAAAACCTGCAATGTGACTCATTGATATGCCAATGCCAAGAATATAGTATATGCGAAAAATAGTTCTGGAGGCTATCAAAACATAGAAATAAATCATGGCACCCAAGCTTAGCGTGTGTGAGCAAGGACCTTAACCACAAGTGAACCACAACCAAGTACTCTCTCCGGGCCGAGTCTCGACTTCAATTTTCACTGTGTCATGCACTCAACAAAGAAAATGCTCGAAACATGGTGCATTTAATGAAACTCTCAATGTGTACGGACGGAAGTTATACAATAAAGAATTAAAAGTACCCCGCACATTTTAGACATGAAGAGAAAGCTTTTTAAGTAGACACACGATCTCATGAAAGGATTGTCAAGCATTGGAGACTATATCTATCCATCGAACCACAACCCATTGCCCTTAAGATCAAATACGACTTTTATTTGGTTATCTCGATGGGTAAGGAGAAATGCTTCAAAGGTTAGGATAGATCATAAGCAATTGTCCGAGAATAGTCTAAAATAAGTGAACCAATGTGCACCCTCTTATTATTCTTTTCAACTCCACCATATCTCTCAAATTTTTCACCCTTCACACAATTCCCCAATGAAGTTCACATGTTTCTTTCTTCAAACAAATGCATGGGTGTCTTCCCCTTTTTCATTCAAGTTCTATTTTTTTTTTTTACTATTTTCTCAATTTTTTTTCTTTTTAGCTATGGGGAAGAACACACCACGTTTCAAGCACATTTTTCTCAAACACACTTTCTCCATTCTTTTAAAAAATTAACCTTCACATGATTAACTTGTCATTCTCAAGACACAATATGGTTGGTGAAGTTTAACAAAAAAAAAGCTCATACAAAAGGCACAATGTGGGTTGCAAAGGATTAGTGTTTAAGAAAAAGAAACGAACCGGCTCAAAACACAAAAATGACCTACTATCATCTCCTAGGGACAATACAACAATGTAACTTTCCATTCCCAAAAGAAGAAATAATTGACATGCATTAAGTCTCAATACTTGACGACAAAGATAATGAGATCGACAACGATTAAATTTCCCCTTTTTTTAATGACAAACAAAAGAATTTGTGTGACACCACTCCAAAGGAAGGTAAGGCGCTAAAGCTCACATGGGTATAAGTCTCCACTAATCTAGCCATCGAAAGCACTCAAGTCACAACTCACAAGCAGTCAGGTCCAAGAAACGTGCAGTGCAAAAATGCTAAGAGTGTATGCCAAGATAAATTCCTATCGCCAAGCTAGCAAAAAGAACTACCATGCAACATAAATATTCAAGGAATGCCCACAGATTCTCAGCACAAGCAACTAACAAGTAAACATTGCAATCTCCAAGTCTCAAGTAGAAAGGATCCAACAAGATAAAGAAACAACGTGATCTCTCCTCCCAACTTGAACTATTTAATGTCCGCATTGAAAGCATGAAAAAAAATTAAATAAAGATCGGACAGAAACATAAAAGAGAGGAGAGATATCACCTCGAAAAGGAGGGCTAAGCAGAGTAAATTATAGAGAGAGAGACCCCCAACTTGGATCGAACAACCTGTAAAATGTTAGCCTTCAAGACAGCAAGGACAATAACTAAAAGAAATAAATAACGTAAAAAATAAAATGAAAAATAAAAAAATAAATAAATAAACATCCACTTTCTTCACGCGAAAGACACGGATACTACTTTTCTACCTGGCCAAAGACTGTGTTTCCCTATTTGTTGGAAGGACAGTTTGCATAGGATTCAACGATATCTTGAGAAGTGGTGCCATCATCTAATAGGCTATCACTCGCTCTGGAGCTGCCAGATTCCTTACCCACCACTCCGTTTGTGAAGCAATCTCCACAGAGTTTGGACATTAAAGTCAGATGGTTCAGATAGAATTCTCGCTACTAACTGCGCGTCCACCGTCAAACCCAACCTCCTAAGTACTACACACAGTTTCGACCAGGTGGCTATACCAGACCATTATTCTAATTTTTTTTTCCTTTTCCAATTTTTTTTTTGAATTTTATTGCTTAACAAGAAATAAAAGAACAAGTATACAAATATTGTGCCCAAAACCCAAGTCAATGATGGGTACCCCTATTGCTAGGAGCCGGGTCCACTTCTTAGTGAAGAAAGTGGTACGCGAAAGCTACCCGTCGGAACGGAGCCCAACGGCTACACAACAGGGTCATCTATATAAACAGGATCGATCAAAACCTCATCTGGTTCCCACTTCCACATATTCCAAAAACGGCTTTAGACGCTACCCATTAACCTTAGAAATATTTTTGTTTTTTGGGTCACAAACATCTATCGAACCATTCGGATATACTTTATTCGCAACGTAGGGACCGTCCCAACAGGATCTCAACTTACCAGGAAATAAATGAAGGCGCGAGTTATATAGCAACACTTTTTGACTAACACTAAAGGTTTTGCGCTGAATATTCCTATCATGGTACGCCTTAACCTTAGCCTTATAAATGCTCGTACTCTCATACGCGTCATTCCTAATTTCCTCGAGCTCACACAACTGGAGCTTCCTATGGGCACCCGCCTCTGGCAAACGCATGTTAAGCTACTTAGTGGCCCAATAGGCCTTATGCTCCATCTCAGCGGGTAACTGGCAGGCTTTACCATAAAAGAGCCGGTAGGGTGAAGCACCCAACACGGTCTTGTAAGCAGTGCGGTAGGCCCACAAGACATCGGTCAACCGAAGTGACCAATCCTTCCTATTCGAGTTCACGGTCTTCTCTAAAATCCCCTTAATCTCACGATTTGCTAGCTCAGTCTGACCGTTGGTTTGAGAGTGATAAGAAGTAGACACCTTGTTAGAGATGCCATACTTACTCATTAACGCCCCAAAAGACCTATTGCAAAAGTGCGACCCTTGATCAGAGATAATGGCACGTGGCATGCCAAACCTTGACAAAATGTTAGTTCGCAAGAACTCTAGCACAACCTTAGAATCACTGGTCTTAGTGGGGACAGCCTTAACGCACTTGGAAATATAATCCATCGCCAGGAGGATGTACTCATACCAATATGACACCGGAAACGGGCCCATGAAATCAATGCCCCAACAATCGAAAACCTCTATCACAAAAATGCTCTGGAGGGGCATCATATTCCGCGAGCCAACCTTGCCTAATTTCTGACACCGGTTACACAACTTTCAAAAGACGTACGCATCCTTAAAAAGACTCGGCCAAAAGAAACCACACTCATTGACCTTGGCGGCGGTCTTTTTCGCGGATAAATGACCTCCGCACGCCTCGGTGTGACAAACTCTAAAATTCCCCTTTGATCAGCTTCAGGGACACACCGGCGCATAATTTGGTCTACACAATACTTGAACACATATGGATCATCATTAATATATTGCCGGACCTCTCTAAAAAATCGTTGCTTCTCAGCTGTGGACCAATGAGGTGGAATTTGTCCAGTCACCAAGTAATTGGCGATATCTGCAAACCATGGGCACGTATTAGCAGCGAACAACTGCTCGTCAGGGAAAGTATCCACGATGGGGAGATGAGAGGTGGGGTCCTCAAACTCCAGACGAGATAGGTGGTCGGCCACTACATTCTCAACCCCTTTCTTATCCTTAATCACGAGGTGGAATTCTTGCAGCAAAAGAATCTACCGGATAAGGCAAGCTTTCGCGTCTGACTTAGTCATTAAGTACTTCAAAGCCGCATGATCAGTAAAAACCACAATCTGCGACCCCACCAAGTAAGACCGAAACTTATCTAAGGTAAATACCACAGCGAGCAACTCCTTCTCGGTGGTGCTCGCAGTGTATAGTTCATCTGTGCCTCATTTAGCATCTTGCTCGCATAATAAATGACGCAGGGATCTTTCCCTCGCCTCTGCCCTAAAACCGCTCCGACTGCGTAGTCGGAAGCGTCACACATCAACTCAAAGGGCAAACTCCAATCCGGAGGCTGAACAATCGGCGGAGTAGTAAGACTCCGCTTTAATGTATTGAATTCCTCCTTACATGCGTCGGATCACACAAAGGGGGTATCCTTCGACAACAACTGACATAATGGTCGGGACATGGCACTGAAATCCTTAATAAAACGCCAGTAAAACTGGCGTGAACTAAGAAAGACCGGATATCCTTGATAGTATTGGGAGAAGGAAGATTCGCAATCAAATCAATCTTCGCCTTGTCCACCTCAATACCTTTAGATGAGACAATGTGTCCCAACACAATCCCTTGGGTCACCATGAAATGGCACTTCTCCCAATTAAGCACAAGTTGCTTCTCCTCGCACCGTTGCAGGACCTTTCCTAAGTTCTTGAGACATTCGTCAAACGAATCCTCGAAAACCGAAAAGTCATCCATAAACACCTCCACGATCTTCTCTTACATGTCGCTAAATATTCCCATCATGCACATTGAAAAGGTTCCGGGAGCGTTGCACAAGCCAAAAGGCATGCGACGGTAGGCAAACGTACCATAAGGACACGTGAAGGTGGTCTTCTCCTGATCCTCCATGGCTACCTCTATTTGATTGTAGCCAGAGTACCCATCCAGGAAGCAATAAAATGCTCGGCCAGCCACTCTCTTTAGAATTGGTCAATGAATGGGAGAAGGAAATGGTCTTTCTGAGTGCTCGTATTAAGCTTCCGGTAATCGATGCAAACTCGCCACCCAGTTTGAACACGGGTTGGCACTAGCTCGCCTTTGCCGTTCCTCACGACGGTCACTCCAGCCTTCTTAGGCACTACCTGCACCGAGCTTACCCACTCACTATGGGCTATCGGGTAAATAATACCCGCATCTAAGAGTTTCAGCACCTCAGCCCGAACCACCTCTTTCATATTGGGGTTCAGACGACACTGAGGTTGCCTAGAAGGCTTCATGTCCACATCATGAAAAATGCGGTGTGTACACACCGTTAGACTAATACCCTACAAATCAACTATTGTCTAGCCTATTGCACCCATGTGCTTCCTCAGCAAGGCAAGCAACTTAGCTTCTTGATCTGCCTCAAGGGATGAGGAGATCACAACCAGAAAAGTATCATCGCCTTTAAGGAATGCATACTTAAGTGTGTCCGGCAGAGGCTTTAACTCTGGTTTAGGCGGCTGGACTGACGATGGAAGAGCTTTAGGAGATGGGACACCAAGCGGCTCGGGAACTGGGTTCCAAGCGACACCACACACATCCTCTACTGTAAGCATCTCCATTAAACTTCCTACCTCTGGAGAATCTAAGAAAGACGCCTCTTCTGCGGTTAATGCTATCTCTATGGGATCTTTATACAACACACTATCAATATGCTTTTGCACTAGCGTGTCGATCAAACTCACCTCATATATCTCCTCATCATCCTCAACACGACTATCCATGTTGAAAACATTCACCTCCATTTTCAAGTCCCCAAATGACAATTGAACTTGTCCAGTTTTGAAATCCATGATAGCATTGAAGGTGGCCAGAAATGGACGGCTAAGGATGATAGGAGTCTTCTCAAAGACTTCCAGTATCGGGCAAGTATCCAGGACAATAAAGTCAACTGGAAAAAGGAACTCACCCACTTGATTTAGGACATCCTCCACCACCTCCTTGGGAATTCTCACACTCCGGTCAGCCAACTGTAGCGTGACCGGCGTGGCTTTCAAATCGCATAGGCCCAACTTCAAGTATACCGAATAGGGGAGCAAGTTGACACTTGCTCCTAAATCCAGCAAAGCCTTATCAAATTTTTGGCCAGCGATAGCAATAAAGATGGTGGGACAACCAGGGTCCTTGCATTTAGTGGGGATCTCAGCCTGAAGAATGGAGCTCACTTGCTCCGTCAAAAGTATTGTGTCCTGACTCTTAGTTCTCCGCTTTGACATGCACAGATCCTTCAAAACCTTCTCAAACTCAGGAATTGCCTCAATGGCTTCCATCAAAGAGATAGGAAACTGAACTTTCTTGAATAATTCAAGCATTGGAAAGTTCACGTTGACCTTAGGTTTCACCACCAAGAGATTTGGATAAGGAGCAATGGGTGGCGTTGGAGTTGTGGGGGCTGCTTGAGTAGGCACCACCACTTTTGGAGACTCCGCCTTTTTTTTCTTCCTCCGGAACACTTCCCAAGTCTAAAACGACTGCTGGTGTAGCTACCGGCACTGGGGTGGCACCAATTTTTGCTTTGGAGGTAAGTCCTTGTCGATCACCTTTCCACTTCTAAGAGTGGTGATCGCCTTAGCCTCTTTCAGACTGGGATTCAAACTACTTGGGCCAGAAGAATTGCCCACATAATGAATACCGGCGGCATTGATTAAAGGTTGAGAAGGAAACTTTCCCTTCTGCTGCTGGACTTGTGCAACTGCCGCCATCAACTGGGTAAATTGGGTCCTGATGTCACCAATTGCCTGCTTCGTCTGCTTAGTAAAGCTAATTTGAGATTGCATGAGAGCTTTCATGATCTCATCAGTCTGCTTATCCCACGGGGGATGGTTAATGCTAGGGGATGGTCCAAAAGATGAAGGACCGAACCCCTACTGCTGCTGAAGCGGGTAACGAAACTGGGTCATTTGGCCTTGAGGAGATTGAAACTGTTGGAATGACTGAGGTGGTGCCTAGGGTTGTACCGGAGCTTTTTGATCCCTCTAACTCAAAAGTGGATTTTGGGCCCACCCTGGATTATAGGTATTTGAGTATGGGTCCCAACGTTGGTTAATTGCATTCACCTCAGCCTGATTGCTTTGGTAGGCCTCCTTTACCATAGGAAAAGCGGGGCAAGCGGTAACTAGATGCCCCGGACACTCACATAAGACACAAACCTCCTCAACTCTCACCTCACTCACCTGATGGACTTGTTTAAACTTTAAGTCCTCTAACTGCTTAGCCATTTTATCCAGCTGAGACTGAACATTATGCTCTCGCACACTTGAGGGAAAAATGCTAGACCCACTGGGTCCCTGCGCAACCATGGCTCTATCACCGAGGTCGGAAGGTTCCCAACTCCGGTGTTTTTCGGCCAACTCATCTAAAAAGTCCCACGCATCGTCTGGGGTTTTGTCTAGGAGGTCTTCCTCCTTACAGAGGTACTCAAGTTGTTGGGTCGTCGCAACATTTAGACCCAAGTAGAAAAAAGACACCAATTGGGGTTTGAAAAACCTGTGGTGTGGCAAGGACAAAAGCAAGCCCTTGAACTTTTCCCAGCACTTTAAAAACGACTCGCCCTTTTTCTGCTTATACGATTGAATTTGGCGAGTTAGGTACTTTGATTTACTTTTCGAGAAATATTTCTTATAAAATAAATCTCGGACAGCAGCCCACGTCCTGAGTGACTGTGGCCACTTATCCGCATTGTCCTTGAGCGAGGCTGGAAAAAGCTTAAGGCAAGCATTCTCCCACTGAGAAGTGGTGGCGAGGGTGCGCACCAACCCCTCGAAATAACGGACGTGCTCATACGGATCCTCATTCTCCTTCCCATGAAATAGGGGAAGGGCATTGTGCGTACCAGGCTTTATGGTAAAAGCATTACGTGCTTCCACCGTCTCGGCCGGCAAAACTATTGGACCGAGAGGAGTGGTTCTCGCAGGATGCATGTGATTACACATAGACATCGGTGGCTCTGCCATCTGTGGCTCGATTATTAAATCAACGAAAAGGCCACTAATATCAAACGAATTGCCACTAAAAGATTCTTCCTCCATGGTTTCTCTCGGAACTCTCTCAATGGCGACGAGACGCCTGGTATTGTCTCGATAGTACTTAGGTTTTAGAGGTGATTGCTTTCCTATGTGGAGGATTGCTTCCTCTACCTATGTTGACTTGAAACAACTACAGAAACTAAAAAATAAAAAAAATAGCTACCCGAATTCTTAACATACGTTACAGTCTCCGGCAATGGCGCCAAAAATGCTTGACGATTTCCTAGACCTAAAATAATGGATTGCCCCAAGCGTAAGGCTGAGACCGATGTAACACAATACCCGGTAAGACCAGAGGCGAATCCACTAAGGACTGTGAAATGTGCTGACTAAAAACTCGGGTTGTTACTTATTTAAACTGGTTCTTAGGTAGTCACCCCTTGTCGCTTGATTGGGATTAACTAAAACCTTGAAATTGATTGTACTTTTTAGATAATTAAAATGAGGCACGGTTGTAGAGTTTATAGCACTTGTAACTAGTCCGGATTAGCCTGCTCTATTTGGAGTTATTTAAAACGTTTAATTTTAGATTGAAAAAGATACCCCGCAAGATGCGAGACCATATGGTCTTCGTATACCCAAGCGCAGTGAAGAATGAGTTTTGGACCCCCATTCTCCCGTTCACATGGGCTCCGACGATGCCCGGGTTCGTCCGCTGGAAGTATTTTCCAATCTAAAATTGTTTTTTCATTGTTTGATAAAAGGAGTAGTGCCCGAACTAGCCACATTGTGCTAATCACCTCGCAACCCTACCTATATGACTACTCACTATGCATTGAACAAGAAACACAAGAAATCCTAATTTGAAACATGCTTTTATTGCGCGAGATGAAAAATAAACAGAAAAATATCAACGAATCAAATACCAACGAATAACTTTTATTGAAAACAGAAATTAAAACTAGCTATCGGAGTGCGAGTAATTGAATAAAGCATAAAAAACTTGAAGGGAAAAACACAATATTGTAAACAATATTCGGAAGTCGGAACCAAAACCTCGACTGCCCCCGTTCTTCGTTTTTTATTGTGCGTGGGAATCCTAGAAGATATCACCGCCGCTTCTCCTTTTGTATAGTCCGTACGAGGGAATCTTGACGGCAGCTTCGTTTTCTCCTCTATGTGTAAAAAATGATATCTCAGAAAAAGATACCAGCCCCCATCCTTTCATCCTCCTTTTATAAGTGATGAGAAGTACCGACCTAATTACTTGCAAAAAGCCCTCGTAAAATATAAGTAATTTGGGCCCCATCCTTAGTCAAACCAATTAATAAAACATTTACTTTGGGCCCACCAAATACACACGTGATTAGTTGGAATATTTACTACAACCCATTTCACTTCAAGCACCATTGTGCAGTGGAAGAAAAATTATATGGCGCAATTCACGCTTCGATCGCCAACTAACGTATTAAGCTTTCAAACGCCTACAGCACACAAACTAAGTATTAAGCTCTGATTAACAATATAAATAGACTTAATAAGGACAAATTAAGGGGCGCTAATGTGAACATCTATGCACGTATCAGAATTCGAGAGTCACCATCAAGATTTTAAAGATGGATGATCCGAGAAACTGAGAGCTTATTTTAGAAAAATGATAAGGCCTTTTAGTCTAGCGAAAATCTTGAAAATCTTGGGTTCTTAAGCCACGTTATGAACGAGGAAGGTTCTGTTGAAAAAGAACTCCGCTCGTCCGACACAGAGGCTGTCTCTACTTAGCATTTTAAAAAAAGGATTTAAAATCATTTGGAAAGATTAACTTTGATAAAACACGAAAGCAAGTAATAGGTGCAATTTTAAAATGCTATTATGATTTAGAAAAATGAAGTGAATGATGTACTATGATAAGGATGTATGTAAAGATGTAACCTGTGGAAAAGGCTAGAAAGGAACGTGATAGAATATAACGACTGTATAATACGCTGCACGGTATAACCACTAACCCTTGCGGTATATTACTCGGCATAACCCAGGATAACTTTTGAATTTGTACCACAAAGTGAATCTTAATTAGGCTCCGATTGTTTGAATGTAAAATGTTTTACGATGTAAAATATTTTTCATGTAAAATAATTTTGCAAAAAATAATCTTTTTGTTTTTATTTTCTGATATTTGGTTAGCAATTGAAGAATATTTTCCACGACAAAAAATTTCCCTGAAACACAATTTGAGAAAACTTAGCAATTGCAATACTTATGGAGTAGTATATATTTACACGATATGTAAACATACAGAGAGAGAGAGAGAGAGAGAGAGAGAGAGAGAGAGAGAGAGAGAGAGAGAGATTTGGGATTGCCCATCAACCATTAGGGCTGTTGCGGGGAAGGCCGGCCGTCCAGTGGGTCGACGTTCTGGACCTGTAAAATAACTTACCAGTGATTCCGGATGAAATCATTTGTGCCCAAAAGAGGGTACATGTTTTACTTGCAAAATTATTTTACATCCTTTTGCCTAACCAAACACTGTAAATTGAGGAACTTATTTTACTGAAAAACATTTTACGCTGAAACAAACGGAGCCTTAATCTTGAAAAATGATCTTGCGTGCTTCAAGTTTCTGAAAACGGGTTATGGAGCCCTTTTCATTCACTTTTGCCGTATGATCAAACCATATTAAAAACCGTTTCAGAACATTTAGGGATCTTATCAATGTTCAAAAATAATTTTTAATATGAGAAACTCTCCTGGTATATAGCTGCACGGAAAAGTACTAAACAGACTAAACATAATAACATAAGGAGTATATACGAGAAATAAAATAATGCATGGTGTAATACACTACGCTATGCGGTGTTGTAAAACACTGCACGATGTAGCGTATCCAGTGCAGAAACTGTTTTTTTAATGCTTTTTGAATATAAAGTTCATTCGAGGCCAAAACCCAGTATAAAAAGACTGGAAAGGGCCTTGGTGAGCTCCCCTCAACGCCAAAACGTGGTTTAGCCCAAGGAATTGGATTTATACCTTCTTGATCGAGGCTTGGATGTGCCTGAAAATGGAGGAGTGGAGGTTGATTTAGACTGGGTTTTGAGAGACTTGTGAGCAAATGAGTGTAAAGAGAGAGAGAGAAGAGGGATCCCAGAGAATTTCAGAATGACTTTTCTCAGGATTCAAGGGGTGCCTTTCAACTAGATGAGGGGTGTATTTATAGGCAAAAACAAAAATATGCTTGGAGTGCAACCAAAGGAATAAAATGCGCTGTGGCCATTCTATTGACGCCCATGGGAAAAGGCTGCACAGTTAAGTGATTTTTGGAATGCCGCGCGGTATTGTGTGAGAGTACAACACACTAAACTTCACGGGGTCGCCCCAGGCACTCCAGAACTTAGATTTGAGCGTGGTTCGAAGCATTGGAAAGCATGTCGAGTCCTCTTTCTAACCCAATTGATTTCACTCAAGGATGTTTTATACATTGAATTGTGTGACCATTTTACCATCAATGTCTCATGAAAAAAAAATTATATTTGATCAAGTAAATGCATCTTTCTCTTTGCAATTGAACCGGGGGCCATCCTACATGTTTAGAAAATGGATTTTCTTGAGGTTTAAAGGAGTAACAAAGGCGCAACAATCCAAGTTTTGAAGGTATATTTTTCCTTATTTCATCATTGGGGAACTTAAAGATTATTCAGATGTCCAGATTGGGGTATCTACAGGCAATTTGTTTACTATTCGAGCTCTAGAAGATTAGTATGCATCTATTGGTGGTTTGGTAGAAATTCATTAGTGTATTCATTTATGGTTGAAATTCATCTGATCGTCTGGATTTTTGTTATCTTTTTTTTCTTGGCTAGAAATGTATCTCTTTTTGATATTGCTATAGAATATATGAATTTTTTGCTTAGTAAAAGGTGCGTCAGGCAATGTCTGGACTGGGGATGAAAGACATCAATCGCCTCATTCTTTCTCGTTATGTATCAGTTAAATGATTAGTTTGGGTTTATCCAAGTTATCTGTGATGAATTTTATTGTGTAAGTGCCGTTGAGCTTTATTAATGTAGTACCTCTCACTTTTGTCAAAAAAAAAAAAGAAGAAGAAAAGAATAACAGGCAATCCATTTCCCTATTGTTAAAGAGACAGTTGAACAAGATGAGTGTAGCGGAAATGAGAATGTTGAGGTGGATGTGTGGTAAGATTAGAAGAGACAGAATATTAGAAATGAAACGGTTCGTGAGATGATAGGTGTAGCACCCATAGAAGAGAAGTTGAGGAAAAATAGGCTAATGTGGTTTGGGCATGTCTACTGTAGATCAGGAGATGTAGTAGTTAAAAGAGCGGATAAGATAGATTTGGGTAGCAATGCCACGGGGAGGGGTAGACCTAAATTGACATTAGGTACTGTGGTGCGCAATGATATGAGTATAGTAGGTTTATGTGAACAAGTTGCCCTTGACAGAGCTCAATAGAGGAAAATGATTTATGTAGCCGTCCCCAAGTGATGGGATTTAAGGCTCGGTTTGGTTTGATTTGGTTTTATGGTTTGAGAGACTTACTGAAAGCACATACGTGTATTTCATGTTATCTTTCTTATCTCACATTAGATTGCATTTTTTTGAAATTTAGGCTGTGTTCTTGTAAACTTATTTGTTAAGAACTTATTTTGGTATATACTTTTTTTTTTTAATTTTTTGTTTAGTATTTTGTTGCAAGTTTTTTGGTTAATCGTTCACCTCGACGAGACAAATCTTCAAAGTATAAAACTATGTACTGATGTTAAAAAAAGTTAATTTAAGACGATTTTTTAGACCCCCAAAAAAATAGTAGTTTGATATTTTTTTCGTCTTTATTGAATTTTTGTTTTTGTTTTTGGTCATATAATTTTTTAGTTTTTAAACTCTTCTCACCGAGACGGATGTTTATCCCAAAAATGTTACGCAAATATAAAAAAAAAATTCTAAAAAAAAATAGGAACAAAACACACAAAATGAATAAAAATGATTAAGATAAGTGTACACAAGCAACTTTAGGCCTTGGAATGCCGATGCAAAACCCACTTTATGTCCCAATTCCGACGGTTCCGGAAGGTAGTCGAGTTGAGATTGGCGATGATCGGCAGAAGTCTAAAAAAGAAGCTGAAGACAGGAAAGTGGCAAGTCAACTTTCAAATTTAGAAGAAAAGAAGATGATAATTATGCAGGGAGTTGATGCATATGGTAGCGTGAGCTTCGCAGACTTATTCTACCTCTCATGCTGGGGCACCCTCACCCGCCTTTACACGTTTCTTCCATTTTGACATTGCTGAAGTCCCCCATTTCTTTGGTTTCACTGATTGGAAATGGAATCCTCAACTTCCACCCTTAGGCTATTTTCTTCATATTTTATTGTTGGCTATGTTTTTATTTATTTATAAAGAACGCGGATTGGTGGTCATCCCATCACAACTAACGGAAGAGGGTATGCACCTTTACCATAGGGCAATGGATATACACCAGGAAAGCCATTTACTTGCTTAGACTAAAATATGACATTGACTACTTGACGGACTGCACGGATTACGTACTACTGGCCTATATGCTGCTAGACAAACTCTAAGTAGGGGCCAGACAGAACTAGCATCTTCAAGTCACCGGGACATCGACAGACGAAAAAATATAATTAACTCAATTAAGTCCGCTCGGATTTGCATCACACAGCGCCTGGTATCAACCTTGGCGTTGTCATGCCTGGCTTTCTCAGCTTCCACATTAGAGCTTGTTTGGAAAATGATGGCTTAGGACGTGTTTAGATAATTAATATCCGCTAAGGATATTATTTAGTATTAACAAATATTGTCAGCCTGTTCTTGACGATTATTAATTATCAAAACACGTCTTGGACCGTCATTTTTCTGAGCTCTTCTTGTTACTAATGGGCCTTATCACGCTTGTTACTAATGGGCCTTATCACCCAGAGCCCGTTATGCCTACCTCGTTAATTCATGATCCATAATGTAAATTCCTTCCCAATCAAATACCCCCCGCGCACAATAGCCCCCTCCACCGCTCAAATGGACCCCGTTGACTCACAGGAAACCCTAACCACCGCCGATCCACCACCTCTCTCCTCCACCACCGCCGACGACCCTCTCACCAGCCAATTCAGCACACTCAACGACCTCTGCCCGGAGCTCTCCTCCCTCCACGACCTCGCCTCCCGCGGCTCCTACCGCTCCATCCTCGACAAGGTCTCCCGCGCCAGAAAACTCTCTCTCCTCCCCCTCCCCCACCACCACCTCACCTACCTCTCCTACAACGCCCTCGCCCTCACCAAGCTCCGCCGCTACGCCGACGCCCAGGCCGAGCTCGACTCAACCCTCCACCACCACCTCGACTCCCCGCACTACAGCTTCCAATTCTACCCTGACCTATACCCCGGCCGCTCCGGTTCCTTCGTCCCCTTCGCCCTCCGCTGGATCCACGCCATCCTCCCCGGAAAGCTAGGTCAGCGCGGCGAAACCCTAGATCGATTGTACACTCTCCTAGACTTTGTGACCACCAAATTAAAAGATCTTAACGCGTCCTCATCCGCTGTTTCCGCTGAATTGTGGAGGAAGCGCGAGGTTTTTGTGATTAATACCATAATAAGTCAGCATTTGAGTCACAAGGAGTTTGGTGTGTGTTTGGATTTGATTGAAAGAATGGTTGGTCGGAGCGGAGAATTTGAGGGTAGGGACGCAGTTTTGTTGTCGAAACTAGGTTATGTTAAGTTGCAGCTTGGGGATCTGGAAGGGGCGAAGGGGGCGTTTGATGAGGTTGAGGGATTGGTGAAGGAGAAGATGGGTGAGGAGGTGGAGTACAGGAACCTCGCGAGTAGGAACAAGGCGCTAGTTTATTTGGTCGGGAAGGATTACCTGTCGGCGGTGAGGGAGTACGAGGAGTGTATCGAGAGGGATGGGTCGGATGTGGTGGCAGTGAATAACAAGGCTATATGCTTGATGTACTTGAGGGAGTTGTCGGGTTCCATCAGCGTGTTGGAGAGCGCGTTGGAGAGGGTGCCAACCGTGGCTTTGAACGAAACACTCGTGGTGAATTTGTGCAGCATGTATGAATTGGCTTATATTAACCACTCGGATATTAAGCGGACGCTTAGTAATTGGATTGCTCGAGTCGCTCCAGATGATTTTGATACGTCTTGTACTCGTGTGTGAGGTATTTTTGCTATTAAGTGCCTTTCTCATTGCCTCTGTTTGATTACTTGTTAATGTCAGTTTCATTCGGAGTTGGGCAGCGACCTTGTCTTAAAGCATTTTTCATTTTCACTTTCTTTGTTGTTGTTTCATGCTGGCTTTAGCCTAAATGGTTGGGGTATATAATTTCTTTAGCATGGGATGAATTTTGTTGTGTATTGTTGTGGACTGCAAGTCGATAACATTAGACTGATTATGAAATGTAATGACCATAATATTGATGAGTTCTGTACCTACACCTCCAATTTTGCTTCCCGTAAAAGTGAAGCCATTTCTTTTCAAGACAAGAAGTTGATGCATTCAAGTTTTGTGGATTACATTACTAATTGTTCAGCAGCTAGACGTTATAGCAACCTAGGTTATCTGCAAACATCCAACTAAACTTTCAAAAAGACTTCGAAAAAAAAAACTCTCAAAAAGACTAAGTTTAGTCTCAACATCATGTAATCCTGTCTTTGGGGTGTGCGTTAAGGTTTTCTATGGTCCGAAGTGAATTTTTTAGCTGTTTGGGTACCATGTGTGGTCATCGGGTGTATTACATGGTTATGGTTTAGCAGTGTAAAGATGTATAAACATTCTTTCCATATTCACTGGTGTATTTACACTGATGAAGAAAGGGGAAAGGAATACAGAGTAAGAAGTGGAGCTTGCCCTAGTTGTCCATATTTGCTTATACCTTGCTTGGTTGCTTGGATGCTGTAGTTCTATTTGAAACTCCAATCCCTAAGTTCTGAGTAGTTTATGTGATCTTGATCCTCCTGCAGTTTTAAGTATTTTTTTTGGGTAACTTAGTTTGAAATAGAAAAAAGGCTAACCGAATATTCAGCCTACGAGGGGCATTCCCCAGGAGAAAAAGAGAAGAAAGAAAATGAGAAAGTTTTAAGTTGAATATATAGGTTGAGCATATAGTCTCCCGGATACCATTTGATGGTTTACACTTTGCTGAGTGGATATTACAAATCCATACATTCAACACATGCTTTTAGTTTGTTGGATACCTCTTGATAGCTTACTCAAAGCATGCATTGTTGTTTCTGGTGAAATCCATCATGAAATTTTGTGCTTTTGGCAAAATGTGGCTTGTTGGTGATATTATTTCTTGTACTCGTGTGTAAGGTATTTTCTCCGTTAAAGTGCCTTTCTCATCGTTGATTCGTCGTTAATGTCATGTTTTTTTGGAATTGGGTTGGCTTGAGACGATGATCAGTTTCTTAATTGTTTTCGTTAACTTCTTTGTTGTTTCATGCTTTACTTGAGGCCCTTGAAGGTACATTGATGTGGTATATCAGTTCTTTTGTATGGGATGAATTTGGTTGACAGTAAGGTTGTGAGCACTACACTGGTCATTACTTAATGGGCTAGTCAGCACAGGCTACGGGTGATACGGCCCATTAGTAAGAACGCTTGAACAAAGCCTCATAAGTTTGCATTTTTTTGGTTGTTTTGATCATAAGAGCCTCATAAGTTGTTTTTTTTTTTTTTTTTTGCCACACATTATACATCAGCGGGTGTTAGGGGGAGTTAGTAAGTTAGTCCATAAGGTTGTCCATAGCCTTGAAACCACAAACACCCACGTCGGGGCTTGAACCTTGGTCTCCCAGAAGGGGAGAACTACGAGATGCCAAATGGGCTAGAGCCCATTGGCGCCTCATAAGTTGATAAGGCCGTAAAATGACTTGGGTCTACGAAGATACAAGATAGTGCAGAAGAAAAACAAAAATGGAAACAATTAGGACCCTTGTTCATTAACAGAAAATGGTTGAAGCCTAGGGGGATATTGTGTAAAAAAATGCATCGGTATTTACGAGACACGGAAGTTGCTTTATATCAGTGCAATTGCATTACAACGAACTTTTGTGGTACGGTATGTGAATTGTCCACTATCCAGTGAGCTATGATTCACAAAATTGTTTGATGGTACATTTTTTTCTTCTATTTCATTATGAGATAGGAGTATTATGAGATAGTCATATACTTCGAATAATTCTGCACATCCATGCCCCTGGCATAATAAGAAAGATGTTGAGTCTTAATATCCATTTGGACAATTTTAGTTGTTTTTTCCAATTAAGTCCTTCGGCTGGGTAGAATGAGGTTATAGGGTGGGGGTAGTTCAATCTTATCATCAGTTTTAATGGTGGGGACCAAATACTATTCATGCACTGTTTAGTTTATTTCCAAATTACTTTACTAAGCTTTCTAACTTCTTTACAATTCCATTTGTGTCCTACAAAAAAGTCTTTGTTTTGTTTTTTTGTGCATGGTATTTTAAATTTGAGCGGGGGTATTTTAGGGCTTTTCTAGTTTCGTATAGAAAGATGCTTGTGCGTCTTACCCTCTTCCTCTCACGTCACTTTCAGAGAGAGAGAGAGAGAGTGTGTGTGTGGGGGGGGGGGGGGGGGGGGGGGGGGGGGGGAGGGGGGCGGTGGTGGTGGGGTGTGCGTTGGTTGTAGAGATAGCAGTGAGCAGACCAGGTTAGAAACCTCACTTCCCTCTCTCATCTCTCATCATATCTGGTCACGTCCCTCTCTCATCTCTCTTGGTTCTTCGTCTTCCTCATTGAACGCCCTAGACAAAGGTGAGAGAGAGTGCGAGAGGACAGAGGAGGTCAGCAGTCAGCGAGAGAGAGAGAGAGAGAGAGAGAGAGAGAGAGAGAGCCTGTTCTCACTATTATCCCTACAGTGAACACGCTTGCCTGCTCCTTCACGTCTCTCTCTCCATCACATACTCAAGCCGACAAGCATCTCTCTCTCTCTGACGATGCAACCGAGAAAAAGTAGTTGAAGCTATGGCCGATAAGGGAGAGGACCATCGATTGTAATAGATCTCGGAACGACGTACTCATGCATCGGAGTTTGGGAACAAGACCGCATCGAGATCATTGCTAACAACCAAGGGAACTGTAATCGGAACGCGGCGATATAGATATTATTATGCAGGCTGATCATACGGTGCTGAGCTTGAGACCTGGTGGAGGCGGCAATCGAGGGACCCCGTTTCGATTCCTCTTCTTCAGATCTTCCCCTCCTTTGTCCCATGGCGGTGCCGGAGCTCCTCCCTCTTCTGTCGCTCTCAAGGTTGATTCTTTCTCTCTCCTCCCTCGGATATAGGGTTTTCTGATGCCTTTTTACTCCAAGTTTCCTCTTGTGCTCGGATCTCGATTTTATGTTTTGGTTTCTTGGTTTGATGTGCTTTGAATACTAATCTGTGATATTTTTAGGTTTTGGTTATTGGCTCGTGTAACTTGGTGTTGTTAAGTTGGGTTTGACTTGTATGAATCCATTTCCACTGAAGGGAACATATGGATTGAGATTTTACAGGATAGCTACAAACAGGTAGTAGATATATGGTTTAGCACGGATAGTTGCACGAGTAATATTTGGCATCGTTTCAATAGTATTGATCTAATACTTTGAACTTAGAAGTATGAGCACTATTTTGTTGCTATTTCCGAAACCGGTTCCAATGGCTGTTCTAAAATGCTTGTTTACCTGTGAGATTCTGAAAAAGCATCAATCTTTATGAAAGCATTTAATATATGTTTTTGAATTATTGGTATTGGAAACGGCAACCAAACAAGGGCATTGTGTTTTCTCAAGAAGGTGTTGTTAATATTTGACATCTTGCCATTGGTGATGTCTCTTCTGGAGTTGTTGCATTATTCTTGGTTAATGAGTGCGTGGAAAGGAGATAAAGTTAATACAGCTTGGTAGGAGAAGACTATGTATTTTAAAACGAGTTCGGATACCATGTCCTTTGAAAGTGAATTAGATGGAGATTTGTAAACATTAATGTCCTAATTCTTGGCAGTGCATTTATGGCGTGTATCTGTGTAAATATGGACACAGATCATTTTTGTGGGCTGTTGGTGGGCATGAAGTTAGCATGAGATTGCCCATAAACATACTACTACATACATGGAAAGCTTCTTCCAAGAGATTTTATTGAAGAAGGGGATTACACTCTTGGGCCTTGTGTAGCCTTTTTTTTTTTTTTTTTATAGGCACCGCTCTACTTTGTTGGTATTTCCAAAACCAGCTCTGGTGACTTTTCTCAAAGCTTGTTTTTCGGTGAGGTTCTGGAAAAAGGACCAATTTTTATCGAAGCATTGAAGAGATACTTTTGAATTCTTGAAAATGAAATGACAACCAAACGTGGCCATTGTGTTTTTTGAAGTAGTGATTGCCTTATTGGAATGTTTCATATTGGATATCTGTCCATAGGTGATGTTTCTGGAGTTATTCCAGTATTCTTGGTTCATGAGTATGTGGAAAGGAGACAGAGAATACAGGTTTTTAGAACACCAAAAATTTTCAATAAATTCGGATATGATGTCCTTTGAAGGGAATGAGATGGAAACTTTTAGACTCAAATGTCCTGATTCTTGGCAGTGCGCTTCAGGTGTGTTTCTGCCATAAATATGAACATACAGTAGTCTATAGGCTTTAGGTGGGCATGAAGTTAGTATCAAATTGCCCACAAAGAACCTACATACATGAAACTATGAAAGCCTCTTCCAAGGGATTTTATTGTAGAAGGCGATTACACTGTTGTGATGTAGGGGTTTTTTTTCCGTAGATTCATTCCAATCATGATCGTCAAGCATTTACTTAATTAGTAGTTATGTTTTTTTTTTTTTTTTTGTCGTGATTGGTGGCATGGGATCAGTTCATGACCCATTTGACAGCTAGTGAATATCGTGCCGTAAGAGACTTGAGAGAATTTATCATCTAAGTTTTGTCTGATTATTAATTGGATTTAATTTTTTGGACAAATGTTATATTTGCATTTTGCATCTTTAGTTTATTTGTCTCGTAACAAACATGGAGTTTCAGTTATTTGCTTTTACAGAGTTCCTATTTCATGTTGAAACTTTAGTTTGATGGTATTATGGAAGTTATATTTTGTGCTTATAGGTTTGCCGGTATGTATGACCTATTTGTTGTGCTCAGTTCTTGAGTGTTCACATGTCCTCAAGCTTCCTTGTTCACTTAGGCTGTTATGACTCATATTCATTTGTGCTATGTATGTTAGCCATGTTTTTCCATGCCCTCTTATACAAAGTTCTTGCGTTGTTGCTCTCTCTGGGGATTTTAAAATGATGAATGATGTCTGTTGTGCAGGTTTGTATACTTGAACTCTTTATTGGAACTTGGGAGACCTCCCAAAAATGACAAGTTGGCTGTACTTGGGGACGACATTCGAGTTGTGAACCACCTGCGAGCTGAATCCCAACAATTCACAAGGAGACAAGTGAGAAACTTGTAGAAGAGATAAAAAGTTTAACGGTTGGTTATATTTATGTAGCATTTTGTTTGAGTGAAGCTTCGCTCATTTGTGGTATCTTACAACATTGATTTTGCCTTTTCTGTACTCTGTGCTATTGCTGAATGAGGGAACCAAGCGCTACAAAGCAAAAAAGGGTAATCTTTTGGACTATATAATTTGCCTAAACTACTTTAACACATACGTTAACATAATTCATCACACATCTACACGAAAACCATCAAGCTTAATAGTTAATACATACTCCCTCCGTCCCTTTTTAAGTGTCTCGCATCGTGACTCTAATTTATTAAGAAAATATCATCATTACACATTTCATATCAATTTTTACCTTCACTTTTCCTATTTACCATCTATGGAAACGTCATCATTACACTTTTATTTGCTAACTTTTCAAAATGGAATTTATCTTTAGAGGCAAAATAAAAATGTACTAATTTTTACGTACTAACTTTACAAAATTGACACTTATTAAGGGACAATTCAAAATGGAGTACTGAACTTTAAAAAGGGGACGAAGAGAGTATATTAGTATAACTCATCGCATCTCTACTCGCCAACAAAAAATTGACCATGAAAATTCACTGGGGATGTTATTATCGTGTTCGCACGATGCCTACTCAGTAGTATTTCTGAAAAATGAAGGCAGGCAATACAGTATGTGTGAACCCCAGCAATGACTACAATAAATGGAGCATAAAAACTCTCCAACAATATACTTAAAGAATTGGATTGGGCTGTTCTATTTGCCCTTTTTTTTTGGCACACTTGGATAATCAAAACCTGTCAGTTCTCAGACCTCGTGAAGAATATTAGTCATGGCAAATATCATGTTGATTAGCTATCATTTGAAATGATTTCAAGATATATTGATCATGAAGAAACGTGTTTCAACTCTGGATCGGAACCAACATACTTTTGGTGTAGCTGTGGTTTAAGATGAGGTCTAAAAAACAAATAATGAGGTCTAAAAAACTAAACGATCCTTGTTATAGAGGTCTATAAAACTGAACGATACTTGCCCGAAGTGGGTCTAGAAAGAGCCCACTAATAAACTGGATAGCACGATCTTTGAGGGATTGGAAAGGACCCAATTCCTACTTTTAATTGCAATTTTAAGCTTGAAAGCCAAAAAAAAAAACTTGATAAACAAGGGGCAGTGAAATAAGGTTCAACCAATTGAGACTAGATCAGTTGGCTAAGACTTTTGCATGTTACTTGAAGGTTATGAGTACTTCAAATCTATCCACCTGCATGTGGGTGTTCTTCCTTTACAAAGGCTTTTCCTTTTTTTCTTTGTTTCTACCATATAATGAGTTTATTTCTTGTATTAGTTGAGTTGTTGGGTTTGGTTATCCCGTCAACTCTTGCAATTGATGTAGTATCTCAGATTTGTACTTTGTACGTCATATATAATGTAAATGATTTCTTCTATCGATTGAAAAAAAAAGGTTCAACAACAAATTTGTACTCCCTCCGTCCCTTTTTAAGTGTCATGTATTCCATTTTGAGTTGTCCCTAAATAAGTGTCATTTTGTAAAGTTAGTGGATAAAAGTTGATACATTTTCTATTTTGCCTCTAAGAGTAGATTCCCTTTTGAAAAGTTGATGAGTAAAAGTGTAACGATGATGTCTCCATAGAGGGTAAATATGGAAAGTCAAACTGTGACACTTAAAAAGGGACGAAAAAAGTAATTGTTATCAATAACAGTTACATGAATTGGATAAAATAAAAGCAGTTACATGAGTAACTTAGCCATATAAATAAGGAAAATCAATACAAGCAATGAACTTGTAAATTTGATGAAGTTTAATGGTTTTTACGTATGTGTTCGTGAGTGAGCATGAGTGGAACGCATCATTAAAGCGTCTTTTGATAACACTCTATGCTACTTAAATTCGTCAGATCGAGTATTGAGAGCACACGCATAAAAATAAATTTTGAAAACAGAACGATAAATCTTACCGAAAAATTATGTGACCAATGTTATGTGGATCTTCTTGTGCCGAAAACAACCCATGGAGTCAATGGCACTTCACCACCACATGCAAGACACTAGATTTTACTTTTTAAAACGAGATCTGAGCCTATTATGTTTGGAGTTTTCCCTAGCTAGGCTTGGTAAGGCTACATGGGCCACCCTAGCCCATTGGGCTCTTTACTTCGGTCAATGGGCATCGATGTTCTACTGCGATAAAGATTGCCAAGAACCAGACACATAACGTTCTTAGTTCACCTTTCACCAGTAGCCAGAAGTCAACTAACAATAGGTGATCAGTTCGATCCTTAGTTACATACTGTATTCTTTAAAATGGTATTCACTCCTGCACTCAATCCTCGCTCCGTGCTCGTGCTCTCAATTCTCGTACTCAAATTTTAGTTGTTCGGTGGAGTTTTGAAAGACTCTTTGACGTTTGCGCTTGTGGATTGTGTGACTTAGATTCGATCACATGTAAAGTTGTTTGAAATGATGGGAACTTGTAACAAGGATAGACCCCCTGTTGGGGTTAAGGGGTTCTGCTTACAAGGCAGGTCATATGAACATGCTGGATCCGCCGTTGTCAACGTAGAATTCGTCTCACTAGCTCTAAGTAACTCAATGCGCGTACGCAATCGCAAATGCAAAAGTGTCTTTCGAAATTTTTATCAATTATAAAAATTTTCGAGAGCGAGGATTGTTTGTCTCCCATATCACTCATCTAAGCCAACCAAACTTGGTTAATATAATCTAGAGGTTACTCCACCTATAACCAATCGATTTTAGGTTGAAACCTTCCAAAAAAAAATCTAACATGGTATCAATATTAGAGCTAGGTTTTGGGTGGTCTCACTTGTCGTGGTCAAGTCTCTATCGCCCGAAGCAAAATCTCCCGGTCAGCTCAATTCGCACCTTCACGTGCATCCGGGCTGCACGTGCCGGATGCACGTGAGGAGGAGTGTTAGACTTTGTCCCACATCGCTCATCTAAGCCACCCAAGCTTGGTTAATATAATCTAGAGATTATTTCACCTATCGCCAATTTCAGCGTATGCCGAGAATTAAGGACAGAAGACCTTGCTGAAACCAAAAAACCAAGGACTATAGCACCAAAGTCTACCCATACAAACCCAGCCTAAGCAAAGTCCACCCATACAAACCCAGCCTAAGCACCAGACCTAGTTCTGCAGCTGTGTTTGGTTTGAGTTTTGAAAAGTTTTTTTGAAAAATAGTAAGGGTAATAAGTGAAGAGAGAAAGAGAGAAAACCATGGACTATAGCAACAAAGTCTACCCATACAAACCCAGCCTAAGCAAAGTCTACCCATACAAACCCAGCCTAAGCAGCAGACCTAGTTCTGCAGCTGTGTTTGGTTTGAATTTTGAAAAGTTTTTTTGAAAAATAGTAAGGGTAATAAGTGAAGAGAGAAAGAGAGAAAAATGTTGAAAGTAGGGAGAATCTAGGAGGTATTTTTAGAAAAATTCTTTTTGAAAACTGAAAAGAACAAGGCTAAGCCGCCAACCATATGCAGTCAATTAATAATTGAATATCCCAACGGCCAAAACTATCTCTTTCAATGGTACTAGTCGTCCCTCCACGTTCTCTTCATCCTTCCAAGTTGTAATCAGGATCAGAATCAGAATAATAATTGAATGTGGAACCCGCCAACCACATGCAGTCAATTAAAATCCTCCATCAGCAGCAATTCCATTGCTTAATTTTTGTGGTAGTATTTTTTTATTTTTGAAAACGGACAATCTCGTATTCATATTGAACAAAAATATTACCCGGAGGCCACAAGCGCCGAAATCCCAGAACCCTCTGTTGGGTAAGAAGACCTCAACATTCGGGTTATCCATATGGGTTGTGTAGGTACTCACCAATTCACTCAGCTTATTTTATACAGAGGGCTCCAAATGATTTCGACACTTCAGGTATTGATAACCACACTCTAGTATTTGTCTTATAGTGTTCATGTTACGTGTATTTTGAATACTAGTAACAGACAAATATTAGAGTGACAAAATCAATTACTTTAATAGAGATTGTTCGTATGTTCATCCGGTAATCAATTGAGCTAATCTTGTGCCTTTCAATTGGTTCAACTATGGCACGCCCTAAAGTTGGAACAAAGACTCGTCAAACCGAGTGGTTTTCGAAGTAGTATCCATGTGAAAACTCTAAAAGTAAACAGAATCCCACCAAACCTTCACGTGGGAAATGATGTTTTCTAATTTGTCTTCTATTATTACGCTAACTGTTTATTTTTAAAATAACTCTGATGTCCGGACTAGTTTGCGTACATCTCGTTTAAGGACTGGAGGAGCGTCGTCGCTTTGGTCTTGCTCTGATGATCGGAATCATTCACTTCGTAGAGCTCGTCGTATAGAACAAGTGTACCAAAAATCAGCTCGATCGGATATCATTAAATGTCTCATCCGAACATTATTATCTTCAAATTATTAAGTGTACCAAAAAAACTGTGGATTTTTATCTAGTGTTTTGGATCCATTTGTTTCAAGATAATAAAGTTTAGATGAGACACTTAATGATATCTGATCAAGCTGATTTTTGGTATACTTGTTCTACATGACGAGCTCTACGAAGTGAACGATCCCAATCATCGGAGCGAGACCGGAGCGACGGCGATTTGCCGTGCACAGTACACTCCTCCAGTCCCTCAATTAATCCTAAGTTTCAAGTCTTGACTACCAAGCCAACGGGTTTCTAACTAGATATTTTGGATATTTCAGTTATAAACTATAGTATTAAACTGGGCCTAATTAAGGGCATTGACTAAAATAAATAAGTACTTATTTTTTTGAATTAAAAGTGATGTATTGTAAGAGAATAAACTGTCTCGTAAAGTGAAAAATAAGTACTTGAAAAATAAGAATCTTAACAGAACGGGGCCTAAGTTTACGTAGTTGCAGTTGAAAAACCGTGTTACATAAAAAATAAATTTCCCCCGAACTAAGGTGGTGTAAATAAAAGTCTAAAAGCCTCCTTTGCACACGGTTTTAGAACCACCAACTACATAAACAATTTTGATAAAATAAACAAATGCTCCTCCCGTCCCTAATTTGCTTGATCACTACGGAAAATCTCTCAATTTATTGAGTCAAAGCCTTTGAAAGTGTATGTACATATTTCTAAACTTACCCTTTATTTTCGAAAGTGAGCAAATAGTTTGAGACAGTACAAAATAGAATTCTGAGCAAATAAATCGGGACGGAGGGAGAAACTTGAAAAAAACAATGAATTAAATATGATACCTTTAGTCAACTTGAATAAACACTTGCCGTTGGAATGCACATGTCGATAGATATCTTCCAGTTTTTTTATTGTTCCAGTTGAATTGGAAAACAAAAAAACGCCCTAGTCTAGGGAACATGTTTCTGTTTTCACAAAGAAAAGGTCAAATGTAAAATGTTTAGAATTTGCAGTGGCTTAAGGTAAATAAATAAACTTCAAAATGGGTAAATTAAATTATCAAGATTTTGAAAGGACCAATACTAAAACTTTAAATTGGATTAAATTAAATTTTATTTCAAAAGTTTGAGGGTGTCGTGATCCCGCCCCACCCCTTTTGCCCGCCAATGCATCTACTTCAAATTAAATCACTACACGTGATTGTGTCATCGCATCATATTTAATCTCAAAATTGTCTCCCGTTAATTGCTTCACGTGATTAACCTCATAGGCATATTCCTGGTTTTCACTTCATGAAATTTCAATTTACGTGTAACCCTAAACATGCATAGATTCGAACGTAGATCTTCTTACAAGACGTGACCGAGTCTAGCTCCCAACAAGACTACAAGAATATCACATCTGATCTAACGATCGACTGTGTATAATTATTGATTCTAGATTTGTGAACATGGAAGTAGTCGCGTATACGTAGTCGCTTGACATATTATTACATATCTATCCCGAGAATGCGTCTAATGCACCATATCAAGCAGCCCTCCATTTTCCACATTACCTCCTGGACCTGGTTTTGTACGAAGTACTCCTTATGGAAATCCAAAACATGACTAGATCCAGTCTACTCAATCCGCGGCAGATCCGTGGGGCTGAATATTCCCAATCCCAACAGCACAAGAGTGCACCGGTTGTCTTCTTTACTTAGGCTCCGTTTGCTAACACCTATAAATTAGCTTTTTAGATTATAATAAAAATAGTTTATAAGTTGTAAAAAAAATTTAACCTGCTTGCTTTTACATACAAATTGTCTAGACTGTCCTTCAAACTTGAGTAAAAATAACTTATTCATTTTAAGATTCTTTTGTCCATTCATGTTCTAACATCTTAAAATAAGCAGAAAGAAAAAAACTTCAAATTAGAGCTTAAAATCATATAGTAGCTTTTTTGGGTCAAATAAGCTATGTCAAATAAGTGATTATTCATATAATTGGTAACAAACATTCTTCATTTGCTTTTTCTAAGCAAATAAACTAAATACGTTAAATTATAAGTACTAGTAAACGGAGACTTAATCGTAGAGAAACGTTTCAAACAATGATCAGCACAGAAGCCATGAATCAGTCCTTGATTTGTGGTCTTATCATTTTTGTATTAGTGGACCTTCTATCCGTTAACCAACAAATCTCTCTAGATGTATTCTCTGAATTTTACCAATTTATATCCAAACTTGAAAAACAAAAATCAGCATTCAGGTTAATACTTAACGACGGACCTATGGAGAGGCGGACGGAAGGGGTGCCGTAGCTTCAAATATTCTTTTTAATCATAAGAATTTTTCGTTCAGGGTAATTAATAAAAATTCTCTATAAGATTGGTCCCTGTAAATTCTTTGAATGAAATAAATAATTCGTGTGAACAAAGCTCCTTGTAATTCTAAGTTATCAACAATTTCTTAGTCAGTAAAATAAAATGATTGCTATATATGTATGTACTCAATTATACAAAAATTTAGATCTACCAAGTAGTAATATCTAAACCTAAAATATATTTTTTTGAAACTGTAAAATACACTAGTACAACTCCCACTATCAGTGGCAAAATCAGGATTAGGACTCCGGGGGCTGGCTTAATAGACATATATTTTTTATCGGAACGTATACTTATTACTATATTATAAGGTTTTTGTTTTTTCAATACATTACATTTTTATATATATTGAAATGATTCTAGGCTAATGATGTTAAAATATACCAATTATTTTATTTTTTTAAGCTACTTCAACTGTCACATACTTATTTTTTATTTGTAAAAGAAATTGAGAAAGGAGAATGTAAAATAACCATTTTTTTATCAAACCAAAATTATTAAGATTATAAGTAGTTATACGCGAATAATATTATGAATAATATTCAAAATCAGATATCTAGAAAATAAAATTTTTAAAATTCAGACGCTTAGAGCTAGGAGTCGGAATCCCCGGGCCGCAACAGAGCTCCGCCCTTGCCCACTATGTACAAATTCTACGTCCGCCCCAAGCCGTGTATTTTGTACTTATGCATGTTTAAATATTACTATCTTCTTCACTATTAAAATACCATGGCCGAGTGCTGTCTGTGTCAAGTTGTCAACCCGTATTTTCTGGTAATCCAGTTCTTTTTATTCTGTTTTTTTTTTTGGGATCTGCTAGGTGTCAACCCATATTATTTGTCAGTGAATCAAATGCAGTGGGACCGGATCCGGGCATGCTGCCAAGTGCCAAGCACCTCTGTCAAATGGATGCCGAATGGCATCTGGGCGTTCATCTCAGCATGGATGACTCGGATTGAATCTGAGCGCATACAGATCTGAATCGTTCATTGTTCGGTCAAGATCCGAGTCGTCAATTGCTGAGATGAACGACTGGATCGACCGCTTGGCAATTGGTGTTTGGCAGCATCTGTATTCCATTCATGTCATGCGCTCGAGCTACGCAAGTATAACCAGCCCGTACTCGTTTTGTTTAATTTTCTTATCCTTATATCATACTCACGTTTGTTAGGAACATGCGTGCAGGGTAAGTCCTACATCGAATAAATAGAAAAATTGTTTAGACTTTATTAATATACAATTGAATGACGCATCACTTATAAGGCTTAACCTTTTAAATGGATATAGATCATTCAATGTATATTGAGTCAATGTGATATGGTGTGAACTCCGTTAACTTATACACAGATAGAAAGACCTCTGACGGATCAGACTCCAATTACATATTTAGGAATTGAATCTCACCCATAACATAAACCAACCAACCAACCCCACCCCATTGCCATGACTAGCAGTAACGTTGCAGGACATGAGAGGAATTAATTACATAGTAATAGTTTTTAGAAACTTAGAATCAGATCTTCACGTGTATGGGGACCCAGCTATTGCCAATTCCAGCTCCTTTTGTGTTTCAGAGACTAGCGTGTTATTTTGCTGATCATACGAATATTTTACTCCATTTACGTAGTTTTTTTTTTCATGTCCAGCTAAGCTTGCGTTCATTTTAATTATAACCAGAGTTTTGAAATTAACGATCGGACAAATCTTTCGATGGCCGCAAAGTATGGAACGCTTGACCTTCATGAGTATTTGAACATGTGATCTCGTGGAGAACAAACACAAGACCATGAGAACCGATCAATATTAATTTGTCGAAATCTTGCAAATGCCCAGTCCACATTACACTTTTCAACAAAGTACATTAGTTTCTAATAAAAACCAACGAATTGGTCAATATACCTATTTACGATAGCCATGCAGAAAGTCTGCACAGAATCGTGTCCTTGACTCTTTCAAGAACTTCCCTAAATTCACCCTCGACTTACCTAATCCCCTTTATGTCACCACCTTTTTGTTTTATAGTATTTCAGGTGGCCGGATCAATTTAAGTGCATTTTGACTAATTTAGGAGACCAATTCTACTGTCTACTTGCGAGAGTCCTGGTGGACCAAATCATTTGGAGTTAATAGCATCTAAGAGATTTCAAAGAGCTGAATTCTTCGGATTTTAAAGTTGGTAACATCTGAGAGGTTTTGGATCTAAAATGTTCGGAGAAACAAATTCTTAGGTTTCAGGCTTTAATCACTAAGCCAACTATACGGACCACTTTGTCGACGCTTTACCTGGAAATTTCCCCCGCGCTAGCCACCCTATTCTTGCAATCTCCATATCCAATTAATTGACTCCTTCTCCAAACATAAACTTCTACCAGCCTACACAAACATGTGTATAAATACCCTCCCAAACATCAAACCAAAACTCAAACATCAAGCACTCTTACATATTTCACATCAAGACCCACCCACACCCTTTTTGCCAGCTTAGGATTTGATTGATTTTATTTCACATCAAGACCCACCCATTTCATTTAATTCAGTTCCACACCCTTTTTGCCAGTTTAGGATTTGATTGATTTTATTTTCAAAACATGGGTCGTGAGCTGATCATGGCTCTGTTTCTCTCTCTATCTCTACTCTCTGTTCCATTTGCAGCAGAGGCAGCAGGAATCCGGCATTACAAGTGGGAAGTGAAGTACGAGTACAAGTCTCAGGACTGTTATAAGAAACTGGCCATCACCATTAACGGACGGACACCTGGTCCGACGATTGAGGCCCGGGTGAATGATACGGTTGTAGTGGAGCTCAAGAACAGCTTGTTGACTGAGAATGTCGCCATTCATTGGCACGGGATTCGTCAGGTATATACATATGATCGTACATTTTCATTTTCTCTTTAGAAGTCCAGAAAGTCGAATAGGCAACGAAACGTGGCGATGGAACATTTCCTCGCTGGTACTTTTGGTGACGAAATCTGTGTTGGAATAAATCTCGGCATATATAGAAAATCCAGAGAACAGTTTCATTGATAATTCAACAATTACATAATCGAAACGAAATACAAAAAACAGAACAGAATAAAACAGATACAAACTGAATTTTCCGGAAAATCAAATCGAGTCCCGTGTGATACCACAGTCTCCTTAAGAAAGATTCGCCGCCTCCCGTCGGTGTTGTAGGTTCATGTTCGGCATCTTCCTCCCAGGGTTGGCTCGGTTAAACCGCAAGCCGTCGGAACACCGCCGTCGACCGCCTTGGCGAACTGACTACCGCTTGCCTCTCTCTCTCAAAGAACGTATATCAGAATATGCTAGAATGTTGTGAATTTGGTTGTGCTGCTCCAAAACGTGATGCTCCAATTTATAGGGTGGAGGAGGGCTGAGTAACTCCTGCAATGAATTCTGCCCATTGAATTCTGTAATTGATTTCTACCATCAAGAGGGAGGAGTAATGCTGCCATCAAGGTAGAGGGGTTACGGGAGTTACGGCTACACACATCAATACGTCTATTGATTGTGGTACGTCCAGATACAACGAACCCGGGACCGGTTGCCTCGGAAGACCCTCCAAAATCCCGGTTTCATTCACCTGAAATTCCGTAAATTTCCAACAATCTGATACTAAGCGATGAAATCGTTTCATCACCAAAAGTTATTTTTTTTTGTGGTAGTGGTCTTGAATATACACAAGTGAAATCCTGAACTGTCTAATGGCTTGAATTCGGCACGGGTGTGACGTACGCGGGTCACATTTCAAATGAGGGTGCATTCTTGTAAACTTATTTTCTAGAACTTATTTTCGGTATTTCATAACTTTTTGTTAAGTTTTTTGTCTTAATATTTGTGATTAATCTTTTGTTTCAATGAGAGAAATTAGAAAAGAATAAAAATGTGGGCCGATGTTAACAATAGTTCATAGAAGACGAGTCTTTTTTGGTTATCGTCATAATTTTTTTACCTTTTTAGACTCTTAGACTCCTTTTGTCTAAAAGAATGGTTAATCGAAAAAAATAAATGATAAGAAGAAGAAAACAGACTTAGGCCCAGTGTGGTAGCCAATATCTGCTAGCGTATTTGCTTATTCCATATCTGAATATTTCACTTATTTGTGTGTTGCTTCAGACACAAAATAAGCAAATAAGAAACGATAACCAAACGTGTCTCAAGTCATTGCGAATCTATAATCCTTGATTTTTTCAGGTGACAGTGATGGCTGATTTGGTTACATGTATTTTGTGAATGATTGCAGAAAGGAACACCTTGGTTTGATGGAACAGCGGGGGTGACTCAATGTCCAATTGTGCCTGGAGATACCTTTGTTTACAAATTCGTGGTGGATAGAGTAAGCTTAATTTTCTTGCCTTTGACTATTAGTGCCGACCAAGCCGTGTACGCCCTGTGTACACGACTTGATCAGTACCCCTAGCATTTGTGTTAATTTCAATCTCTGAATTGAAGTTTTCTTTGTTCTAGTGTTTTTCATAACACTGTCGTCCCTCATTCAAATTCTGAGAGCATAGTTTTGATATTTCCACTTAATCAATCAATTATATTCTACAGCCTGGAACATATCTTTACCACGCACATTACGGCCTGCAAAGAGAAGCCGGTTTGAACGGAATGATCCGGGTATTGCTTCCACCGGGTGAATCAGAGCCCTATACTTATGATCATGATAGAAGCATCCTTCTGACCGATTGGTACCACCAAAGCACTTATGAACAAGCCACTGGACTCTCCTCCTTACCCTTTGTTTGGGTTGGCGAACCTCAGGTATATAACAAGCTACACTCTTCATTGCAACATTTTTTAATTTTTTTTAGAGTCTTCACGGTTACTGTGTGCATTATTAAGTTGATGCTAACACGTTTTATTGTCCATGTAGTCGCTTTTGATACATGGAAAAGGGAAGTTCGACTGCTCTACTCCTGGGTTAAAATCCGGCCTTTGTAACGCGACAAATCCTGAATGCTCACCCTATGTTATTACTGTGGTTCCGGGGAAGACATATAGGCTGAGGATCGGTAGCTTGACATCTCTAGCTGCCCTTAGTTTTGAAATTGAGGTAACTTGTTAATTATGTATACCATTTGGTTGTTGTGTTAGACTTAGTTTGGTTTTAGAATACGTTTTATAATAATCAATCCTATAATACATTTTGAAGCTTGTTTTCGAGGTTTTATTATGACAAACAATCCATTTCTAAGAAAATGGCAACCAAAAAAATCCAAATCAGGAAAGCTGATTATGCCATAAAAATAAAAATAAAAATAAAAATAAAAATAAAAATAAAAATAAAAATAAAAAAGATCTTTGTGATGTGCCAACGAGAAATAATTATTGAAAAAAAATGGTAAAAAAGTCTGAAATGTTATTTTTCTAAATACTAACCAAACTGGATATTTCCATCATTTTAAAAATACATTAACAACTTTGTTGCTAGGGTTTTAAATCTCATTGTTGTGAGGTGCAACTTTCCTCCGCGTATATTCCATAATATATCCACTTGAAAAAACAAAATTCATAACTAATACATAGTATTTCTGATGCAGGGTCATACTATGACTGTTGTTGAAGCAGATGGACACAATGTTGAGCCTTTTGTAGTGAAAAATTTGTTTATCTACTCTGGTGAAACATATTCTGTCCTGATAAAAGCGGATCAGGCACCTACTAGAAACTATTGGGCAGTTTCAAAAGTAGTCAGCCGAAATAGCACAACTCCCAATGGGTTAGCCATTTTCAATTACTACCCAAACCATCCCAGGAGATCCCCTCCCACGGTTCCACCCGTCGGCCCAGCTTGGAATGACGTGGCACCACGGTTAGCCCAGGGTGAGGCGATGAAGGCCCGACAGGGTTACATCCTCCCTCCTCCTCAGACATCGCACCGCGTCATAGTCATGCTCAATACTCAAAACACGATCAACGGTTACACCCGGTGGTCTGTGAACAATGTCTCATACAACCTTCCTGATACCCCTTACCTGATTGCAGTGAAGGATAGATTGAACCATGTTTTTGACCAAACTCCTCCTTCGGACGGCTATGATTCGCAGAATTACGATATTTTCAGTATAGCAAATAATACCAATGCCACTGCTAGCAGCTCAATCTACAAGTTGCAGTTCAACTCAACAGTGGATATCATTCTCCAAAATGCCAATACAATGAATGCTAACAACAGTGAGACCCACCCTTGGCATCTCCACGGGCATGATTTCTGGGTCATGGGCTACGGGCAGGGCAAGTTTGACATCAATAGTGACCCAAAGAATTACAATCTTGCTAACCCGATTATGAAGAACACTGTGTCTGTTCAGCCTTACGGGTGGACTGCTCTCAGGTTTGTGGCCGATAATCCGGGAGTTTGGGCTTTTCATTGCCACATTGAGGCTCACTTTTACTTGGGCATGGGGGTGGTGTTTGAAGAAGGGGTGGAGATGTTGGGGAGGTATCCGACATCTATTACAGGCTGTGGTGATACCAAAGGCTACCGTAGGCCATAAACCCTTCGATAGGAAACCATTCTAAAATACTTCAAATTGACAATCATTATGTAAGTAGTGAAAATTCTTTTCGGGTATTTAGAGGCTTACCCCACAACATTTTTGTTACATAAGAGTCATAAGGCCTCACAGTCCACGGCCAATTAGTTTTGAGTTGGGTGCTTCGAAAAATACAGTATCAAAATTGGGTGGTTTCGGGGATCGAGCCTTCGGACCTTCTTTTCGCGGTGCTTGTTTTTCTCTCACTATTGTTATTTTGTTCTGGATCAGAATGTCTTCAATTCTAACACAAATAATTATATCTGTTGGTATATTGTATTTCCAAGTCAAGAAATGGGTTGCCTAGAAATTGATTATATTTTTCAAATAATTAAAAGTACGGTACGGTCGTAGGGTTCATAACACTCGCAACTGGCCCAGACTCATCTACACCAATCGGTGTTCTGTAAAACGTTTGATTTTAGATTGAAAAAGATACCCCGCAAGATGCAAACCCTTATGGTCGCCGTTTACCTATGCGCAGCGGAGAATGAGTTTTGGACCCCCATTCTCCCATTCGCATGGGGTCCGACAATGCCCAAGTTCGTCTAAAGGAAGTATTTTACCAATCTAAAATTGTTTTTTCTTACATTTCTAATTTCGAAATAGGAGCAGAATGCGTCCAAACCGGCCACGGTGTGCTAATCACTCCGCGGCTCTACCTATACAATTGTTCACTCATTATTAAGCAAGAAACAAAAGAAATCCTAATTTGAAACATGCTTCATTTACCCAAGATGAAAAATAAATAAAAGATCTAAGTTAAACAAGAGTCAACGAACAACTTCAACAAACAAAATTATAAAATTCATAAACTAAAACGAGTTATCGAAGTGCGAGTAATTGAACAAAGTTACAAATAACTTGAAAGGGAAAAACCAAGCTCTGAAGAAATCAATCCAAAAACTGTAAAATAAAATTCGGAATTCCTGCTGATCGCCACCACCCCGTCCTTTTTCCTGTTTCGTGTCGCCTTTATAATGCGAAGGCCAACCCTTTAAAAATCCTTTTTTCTTTTCTTTTTAATTCTCAGCCGAATAAGCTCATTGTCCGTGGCCTACCATGTAGTCAAAATAGAAATTACTGACTATTGGGCCCACTTGGTGGACAAAGTCCAAATCCAATTCTTCTTTTCACTGAAACTATCATCCGCCAATTCTTCATTTTCACTTGATTGATTTCGAACGGCTCAACGTCTAGCACCGTTTAATATTTTAACTTTGCATATTTTTGTATCAAATTTTTCAAAGACCTACAACACAATAATTAAGCATTAAATTTCAAGTAACAATATTAAAAAGACTTAGCAAAGATAAATTAGAGGGCGCTTATATGATATTCACGCGCTTATCATACCCCTTAACTTACACTTTGTTATTTCCAAGCAAAGAAAACAAATAATATAAATTCTCATGACGTCACTTTCGTAGAACTCACGATTGCAATTAGCACGTCCAACAAGCCTTTTAAACCCCTAGGCGATCCCCAAATGATGAGTGGAGTCTCGTGAGGGTTTACAGTAATGAACACCCACAAATATTGTGAATACTTCTCACATGAAACTCGAAAACCTGTAAGACAGCTCAATGATATCTTAAGCAAATAATATGAAGCCATCACAAAGAGATAATAGGCATAAGCAGTTCTAGATACTATCAAGTCATAAAAATGAGTCACAACACCTATACTCATCGTGCGTGAACCAGAGTTTCGGTCACATGTGAAAAATAACTAAAAGTTCTTTCCGGGCCGAGTCTTGATTTCAAATCTCACCGTGTCATGCACTCAACAAATGAAATCATTTGAAACAAGGTGTATATTAGATACTCTCAAAATGTGCAGGCAGAAATTATGTAAATGAAAGTAAAATACTTCCGCACATAATGACACAAAAAGGACACTCTATAAAGTTGACACACGATCTCATGAAAGGAATATCAAGTGTTGAAAACGCTCTCTATCCACCAATCCACAACCTATTACCCCTAGGATCAAATATGACTTCAATTCCGGTGATAACATTAGGGTAGAGAAAGTATTTCGGGTAGAGAAATTATTTCAAGGCTAGCTAAAATATTCAAGAGTTCGAGAATGGTTCGCAACAATTCGCATAGGGCAAATATAATAATGCGTGCCCCTCTTTCTTTCTTTTTTTCATCTCTGCCACATCTCTCTTTCTTATCTATATTATAAAATAGAGCGGTCTTTTATCTGCTCATACAAACATGAGCACCTCTTCAGCCGTCGGATCGCAATTTCAATAAGTTACGACCGTTGGATTGAATCATTAATGAATCAACCTATTTCCAAGACCCGCGCTTGTCTTGTGTGTTTCTTCCTCTCACTTCTTTCCTCTCTTCCTTCATTGTTACCGTCCCACCCCCCCAGTATCCAACTCAGCCGGTTAAATCTGTAGGTAAGAATTCCCCCATTCTCGATTCTAGGGTTTTCTGAAATTGGGGATTTATTGAAAGTTTGAAAGTTTTCTGAATATATGATAACCCTATGCCTTTTTCAGGAATTCCAAAGTACAAACTCATTGTTAGGCTCCATGAAATCCATTTGGTTATCAGTCTCCGATAAGACTCCCTCCACCCTCGGCTCAAAGCGTAACATTTGAGGGTTTTTTTTTCCTATGTTTATAACTTCAGTTCATGCGCTACGATCACCAACTTTCTGTTTGTTTCTATGTGATTAGATGACTAGAATACTAGGGTTTTTCAAATTGAGCACTCAAGTTTGCCTATTTGTTGAAGTTTTACGTACTACAAAGTTTTCTAAAAGCCAAAAATAACAAAAGGGAAAAAATACCAAGCTTGTTTACAGCCGATAACAAAAGGAAAAAAATCCTCAATTTCATCCTTTTGATTGATGCATTGAAGTGTTAGTTCTAGCGGTTCAATAAATCAATTATCAATAAGAGGTTTTGTTGGGAGGAGGAAAAAAATCCACTCATATAGGGTGGGATATATACATACATGCTTGACCGATTCCTAGACCTAAAATAATGGGTTGCCCCAAGCGTAGAGCTGAGACCGATGTAGCACAATACCCGGTAAGACCTGAGTCGAATCCATTAGGGACGGTGAAGTGTGTGCTGTAGAATCTCGAGTTGTTACTAATTAAACTGGCTCTTAGGTAGCCACCCTTTGTTGACTTGATTGAGAGATTAACTAAAACCTAGAAATTGATCTCAAATAATTAAAAGAAAGGTACGGTCGTAAGGTTCATAGCACTAGCAACCAGTCCGGATTAACCTGCTCCATTTGATGCTCTTAAAAACGTTCAATTAATTGTAGATTGAAAAGATATCCTGCAAGATGCGAGACTCTATGGTCGCCGTTTACCCATGCGCAGCGAAGAATGGGTTTTGGACCCTCATTCCCCCGTTCACATGGGCTTCGACAATGCCCAGATTTGTTCGCGGGAAGTATTTTTTTCAATCTTAAATCATTTTTACATTGTTTGAAAATAGGAGCAGTGCCCGGACTGGCCACAGTGTGCTAATCACTCTGTGTCCCTACTTATACGACTACTCACTATTCATTGCACATAAAATAATAGAAACTCTAATTTGAAACATACTTCTATTACGCGAGATGAAAAATAAACAAAAGATCTAAGTTAAACAAGAATCAACGAACAACTTTTATAAAGAACAGAAATTAAAGCTAAATACCGGAGTGCGAGTAATTGAACAAAACTTAAAATAACTTAAAGAGAGTAAAAAAAATCAGAAAAGAACTAACAATATTCAGAACAAAGAATCACAGTCCCCTTCTTTGTTTTCTCTCGATTTCTGCGTGTTACCCAAGAAGATATCACCGCAGCTTCTATTCTTTGTTTCATCCGTCCAAGAAAACTACTGAAAAATAAATAAATAAATAAATCATCCTCCTCCCTGAAAACCCTTTTTCCTCCATTCTTTTCTATCTTCTGTAGCCGACGAAAAATCAGTAATAACCTTGTGGGCCGGCCGAGAATTCCTTAGGCGTAATTCCATTTTTCTTTTGTCCAAGACTTCAGTCAAAACAAGGGGTAATAAAAGATAGCCTTTTGAGGCCCACCAAGACATGCAACAGTAGGAGCAAAAATAATCTTGTATGGCTCAATCCATGATTTAATCCGTTTTAACCTATTAAACTTTTAAACACCCGCAATACAAAAATCAAACATTAAAATACTAAGTAATAAAATAAATAGACTTAATAATGATAAATTAGGAGGCGCTAATGTGAACATTTACACGCTTATCAATACACGGTGAGTTCGAGTTAAAAACAATCGTTGTATCTATTTTTATTTATAAAAGTAGGGTTTCATACTTTATTTAGACTGAACTCAGAATGCGTTGCACCGTGCCTTCAGACACGGGTATCCACTAGTTCTTTGATACAATCCCACATTAAGAACAAGTGTTTCTCCTTTTCACACTAATTAGTGTCTTCCCTTTTGCTTCTTTTCTCTCTCTCTCTCTCTCTCTCTCTCTCTGACTTTTTCTAATAGAAAAGATCACCAACCAATCAAGCATAATTCTCCACTCTATTCATCCCTTTTTTTTCCTCAAAAATTCACATTCACATCATTAATTAACTATTTTCAAGACACAATATAGTTGGTGGAGCTCAACAAGAGAATGATTACCCACAAAACACTATAAGACCGCTCAATGATATCTCAAGTAAAGATTATGAAGCAATTGCAAAGAGATAACAACATAAGCACTTCTAGATACTATCAAGTCATAAAAATGAGTCACGGCACCTATACTCAGCGTGTGTGAATAAGGGCTTCGATCACAAGTGACCAAAATTTCTCTCCGGACCGAGTCTCGATTTTAAATCTCACCGTGTCATGCACTCAATAAATGAAATCACTCGAAACAAGGTGCATATTACTCTCAATATGTGCGGGTAGACGTTATGTAAATGAAAGTAAGATACTTCCGCATATAATGACACGAAAAGAACGCTTTATATAGTGGACACACGATCTCATGAACAGAATGTCAAGTATCAAAAACTTTCTCTATCCACCAATTTATATCTCATTGCCACTGGGATCAAATAGGACTTTCATTTCGGTTATAACGTTAGGTAAGGAAAAGTATGTCAAGGTTAGAGTAAAACATTCAAGTGTCTGAGAATAGGCTAACCATAACTCACTTAGGGCAAATATAACGATACGTGCCCACTTTTTTTTCTGTAATATTTTCATTCTTTTCAACTCCACCACATCTCTCTTTCCTACCTTTAACACAATCCCACATTAAGAACAAGTATTTCTCCTTTCCACAATAATTTGGTGTCTTCCCTTTTGCTTTTATTCCCTTTTTTTTTTTTCTTTTGGAAAGATCACCAATCAATAAAACTCAATTCTCACTACATTTACTCTCTCTCTCTCTCTCTCTCTCTCTCTCTCTCTCTTCTGAAAAATATGCCTCCATAAAATTATCCAAGCTTTCTCAAGACAATATAGATGGAGGAGCTCAACAAAAAAAAGGTATCATATGAGAGGCTCAAATGGGCTCACAAGAGATAAATGTATGAAAGAAAGAAACGAACCAGCTCAAAATAGCAAAGATGGCCTATAATCCTCTCCAAGAGGCAATAAAACCATGCAATTTCCAAACCCAAGAGATAAGTAGGCAATATTTCCAACACTCGACGACAAAAATAATGAGATCAACAATGAATTTGCTCTTTTGTGACAATAAGATTTTATTTGACGCCACTCCAAGAAAAAGTAAGGCTCTAAACTCACATGGGGCATAAGTCTCCACTAAACTAGCCATCAAGAATAATCAGTCACAACTCACAAGCAACCAAAACTCAAACAGACGTGAAGTGCAAATGTGCTAAAACTAAATGCCATAACAAATTTTTCGCGACAAGCTAGCAAAAAGAACTACAATGTCACCACAAATATAATCAAATAATGACTATCACATCTCAAACTCAATCAATCACGAGCCAGTCTCAACAGCCTTCCAGTCTCATGCAAAAAGAAAAAATTTCTTTTTTTTTTCTTTTCAAAAGTTCAAAAAGAAAAGTGAAAATAGTGATCCCTCCCCCAACTTGAACTATTCAATGTCCTCATTGAAAGCATGAAAAATAAAGATAGGATAGAAATATAAAAGAGAGGAGAGATAGCACCTCGAAAAGGAGGGACTAAGCAAAGTAAACTATAGAGAAAGGGAGAACCCCAAACTTGGATCGAACAACCTACAAAAAGTTAGCCTCCAAGACAGCAAGAAAAATAACGAAAATAAATAAATAAGGCAAGAAATAAAATGAAATACAAAAATCATCCACTTTTTTTCATGCGAAAGACACGAGTACTACTTTTCTCCCTGGCCAATGACTGTGTTTCCCTATTTGTTGGAAGGACAGTATGCATAGGATTCAACGATATCTTGAAAAGTGGTGTCATCATCTAATAGGCTGTCACTCCCTCTAGGGCTGTCAGATTCCTTACCCACCACTCCGTTTGTGAAGCAATCTGCACAGAGTTTGGACATTAAAGTCAGATGGTTCAGACAGAATTCTCGCTCCTAACTGCACGCCTGCCGTCAGACCCAACCTCCTCAGTACTACATACATAGCTTCGACCAGGTGGTTATACCAAACTATTATTCTAATTATTTTTCCTTTTTTTAATTTCCTTTTTTGATTTTTATTGCTTAACAATAAATAAAAAAACAAATATACAAATATTGTGCTCAAAACCCAAGTCAATGATGGGTACCCGTATCGCTAGGAGCCGGGTCCACTTCTTAGTGAAGAAAGTGGTATGCAAAAGCTACCCGTTGGAAGTTAAGATAATGGGGCGCTCAGCGGCTCAAGAATTGGGTTCCAAGCGACACCGCACACATCATCTACCGCAGGCGTCTCTATCAAACTCCCTACCTCTGGAGAATCTAAGAATGGCACCTCCTCGACGATTAAGGCTATTTCAAGAGGATCCTTATACAAAATACTATCAACATGCTCTTGCACCAACGTGTCGATCAAATTCACCTCATACATTCCTTATCATCCTCCACTCGGCCATCTACATTAAACACATTCACCTCCATATTCAAGTCCCCTAATGACATTTGAACTTTTCCAGTTTTGCAATCCATGACAGCACTGTAGGTGGCTAAAAAAGGACGGCCAAGGATCATAGGAGTCTTCTCAAAGACCTCCGGTATCAGGCAAGTATCCAGGGCAATGAAATGATTGGAAATAGGAACTCACCCACTTGAATTAAAACATCCTCTACCACTCCCTTTGGAACTCTCACACTCTGGTTGGCCAACTGTAGCGTGACCGGTGTGACTCTCAGATCGCCCAGGCCATGTTTCAAGTATACTGAATAGGGGAGCAAGTTGACACTTGCTCCTAAATCCAGCAAAGCCTTATCGAACTTCTGGCCTGCTATAGCTATAAGGATGGTGGGACAACCAGGGTCCTTACACTTGGTGGGGATCTCAACCTGGAGAATAGAGCTCACTTGCTCCGTCAGAAGCACTTTGTCCTGACTCTAAGTTCTCCGCTTTGACGTGCACAGATCCTTCAATACCTTTGCAAACTGAGGAATTGGGTCAATAACTTCCATCAAAGAGATAGGAAAATGAACTTTCTTGAATAATTCAAGCATTGGAAAGTTCACATTGGCCTTAGGTTTCGCCACCAAGCGATTTGGATATGGAGCTACGGGTGGCGTTGGAGTCGTGGCGGCTGCATGAGCAGGCCCCACCACTTTCGGAGGCTCTGCCTCTTTCTCTTCCTCAAGGACACTTTCCAATTCTGGAACGACTGCTGGTGCAACTACCGGCACCGGGGGGTGGAACTGATTTTTGCTTTGGAGGTGAATCCTTGTCGATCACCTTCCCACTTCTGAGAGTGGTGATCACCTTATTCTCTTCCAGACTGAGATTCTGATTACTTGGGCAAGAAGAATCGCCCACATAATGAGTACCCGCCACATTGATTAAAGGTTAAGAAGTAAACTTTCCCTTCTTCTGCTGGACTTGTCCAACTGCCGCCGTCAGCTGGGTCTATTGAGTCCTGATGTCACCAATTGCCTGCTTAGTCTGCTCAGTGAAGCTTATTTGAGACTGCATGAGAGCCTTCATCATCTCATCAGTCTGCTTATTCCGCGGGGGATGGTTAATACTAAGGGGCGGTCCAAAAGATGAAGGACCGAACCCCTGCTGCTGCTGAGGTGGGTAGTGGAACTGGGTCATTTGGCCCGGAGGAGGCCGAAACTGCTGGATTGACTGCTGAGGTGATGCCTATGTATGCACTGAGTTTTTTGATCCCTCCAACCGAGAAATGGGTTTTGGGCCCACCCTGAATTGTAAGTATTTGAATATGGGTCCCACCGTTGATTGATTCCATTCACCTCAGCCTGATTGTTATGGTAGGCTTTCTTAACTAAGGGAAAAGCGAACAAGTGGTAACTAGATGCCCTAGATACTCACATAAGGCACAAACCTCCTCTACTCTCACCTCACTCACCTGATGGACTTGCTTAAACTTCAAGTCCTCTAACTGCTTAGCCATTTTATCCAGCTGAGATTGGACATTGTGATCTCGCACTTTTGAGGGAAAAATGCTGGACCCATTGGGTCCCTGTGCAGCCATGGCTTAATCACCGACGTCGGAAGGTTCCCAACTCCGGTGTTTTTCAACCAACTCATCTAGAAAGTCTCACGCATCGTCCGGGGTCTTGTCTAGAAAGTCCTCTTCCTTACACAGGTACTCAAGTTGTCGGGTCGTCGCAACATTCAGACCCAAGTAGAAAAAAGACACCAATTGGGGTTTGACAAACCCATGGTGTGGCAAGGACAAAAGCAAGTCCTTGAACCTCTCCCAGCACCTTAAAAATGACTCGCCCTCTTTCTGCTTATACGATTGGATTTGGCGAGTCAGGTACTTCGATTTACTTTTCGAGAAATATTTCTTATAAAATAAATCTTAGACAACAGCCCACGTCTTGAGGGACTGTGGCTTCTGCATCCGCAGCCACTTATCCGCATTGTCCTAGAGCGAGACTGGGAAAAGCTTAAGGCAAGCATTCTCCCACTGAGGAGTGGTGGCAAGGGTGCACACCAACCCATCGAAATAACGGACATGCTCATACGAATCCTCATTATCCTTTCCATAAAATAGGGGAAGGGTGTTGTGCGTACCAGGCTTTATGGTGAAAGCATTACGTGCTTCCAGCGTCTCGGTTGGTAAAACTATTGGACTAAGAAGAGTGGTCCTTTTAGGATGCATGTGCTCACGCATTGACGTCGGTAGCTCTGCCATTGGTGGCTCGATTATTAAACCAATGAAAAGGCCACCAATATCAAACGAATCGCCACTAAAAGACTCTTCCTCCACAATTACTCTCGGAACTCTGTCAATGGCGACGAGACGCCTGACATTGTCTCGATAGTACTTAGGCTTTAGAGGTGATTGCTTTCCTATGATGGAGGATTGCTTACCTGTACCTATGTTGACTTGAAACAACTAAAGAAACTTAAAACAAAATAAAATAAAAATAACTACCCAAATTCTTAACATACGTTACTGTTCCCAGCAACGGCGCCAAAAATGCTTAACCGATTCCTAAACCTAAAACAATGGGTTGCCCCAAGCGTTGGGCTGAGCCCGATATAGCACAATACCCGGTAAGACCGGAGTCGAATCCACTAAGGACGGTGAAGTGTGCGCTGTAGAATCTCGGGTTGTTACTAATTAAACTGGCTCTTAGGTAGCCACCCCTTGTTGATTTGATTGAGAGATTAACTAAAACCTAGAAATTAATTATACTTCTCAAATAATTAGAAGAAAGGTACGGTCATAAGGTTCATAGCACTAGCAACCAGTCCGGATTAACCTACTCCATTTGATGTTCTTAAAAACGTTCAATTAATTTTAGATTGAAAAGATACCCCGCAAGATGCAAGACTCTATGGTCGCCGTTTACCCACGCACAGCGAAGAATGGGTTTTGGACCCCTATTCCCCCATTCACACGGTCTCCGACAATGCCCAGATTTGTTCGCGGGAAGTATTTTTTTCAATCTTAAATCATTTTTACATTCTTTTAAAATAGGTTCAGTGTCCGGACTGGCCACAGTGTGCTAACCACTCTGCGACCCTGCTTATACGACTACTCACTATTCATTGCACATAAAATAATAGAAACTCTAATTTGAAACATACTTCTATTACGCGAGATGAAAAATAAATTAAAGATCTAAGTTAAACAAGAATTAACGAACAACTTTTATAAAGAACAGAAATTAAAACTAATTACCGGAGTGCAAGTAATTGAACAAAACTTAAAATAACTTAAAGAAAGTAAAAAAAAAAATCAGAAAAGAACTAACAATATTCGGAACAAAGAATCACAGTCCCCTTCTTTGTTTTCTGTCGATTCCTGCGTGTTACCAAGAAGATATCACCGCAGCTTCTGTTCTTTGTTTCGTCCGTCCAAGAAAACTACTGAAAAATAAATAAATAAATCGTCCTCCTCCCTGAAAACCCTTTTTCCTCCTTTCTTTTCTATCTTCTGTGGCCGACTAAAAATAAGTAATAACCTCGTGGGCCAGCCAAGAATTCCTTAGGCATAATTCCTTTTTTCTTTTGTCCAAGACTTCAGTCAAAACAAGGAGTAATAAAAGATAGCCTTTTGAGGCCCACCAAGACATGCAACAGTAGGAGCAAAAATAATCCAGTATGGCTCAATCCATTATTAATCCGCTTTAACCTACTCCCTCCGTCCCAAATTCTTAGTCCTATACGGTTTTACGTACCATTTTCAATTGCTTATATCTCTTAATGTATATTATTTTTCATGTTTTTTAAAACATTGTTTTATAGCAATAATTGAAATCTATCAAATAAGATCCATATTGAATATTTTAAACAATATATATTGAGAGATATAAGCCATTGAAAATTACACGTAAAACCGTAGAGGGCCAAGAATTTGGGACGGAGGGAGTATTAAACTTTTAAACACTTACAATACAAAAATAAAACATTAAAATACTAAGTAATAAAATAAATAGACTTAACAATGATAAATTAGAAGGCGCTAATATGAACATTTTTGCACTTATCAATACACGGTGAGTTCGAGTTAAAAACAACCGTCGTATCCATTTTTTATTTATAATAGTAGGGTTTCATACTTTATTTAGACTGAACTTAAAATGCGTTGCTCCGTGCCTTCAGGCACGGACATCCATTAGTTCTTTGATACAATCCCACATTAAGAACAAGTTTTTCTCCTTTTCACACTATAGTGTCTTCCCTTTTTGCTTCTTCTTCTTCTTCTTCACTCTCTCTCTCTCTCTCTCTCTCTCTCTCTCTCTCTCTCTCTTTTTGACTTTTTTCTAATAGAAAAGATCACCAACCAATCAAGCATAATTCTCCACTTTATTCATCCCCTTTTTTTCCTCAAAAATTCACATTCACATCATTAATTAACCATTTTCAAGACACAATATAGTTGGTGGAGCTCAATAAGAGAATGATTACTCACAAAACACTGTAAGACAGCTCAATGATATCTCAAGTAAAGATTATGAAGCCATCGCAAAGAGATAACGACATAAGCAGTTCTAGATACTATCAAGTCATAAAAATGAGTCACGGCACCTATACTCAGCGTGTGTGAATAAGAGCTTCGGTCACAAGTGAAAAATAACCAAAATTTCTCACTATGTCATGCACTCAATAAATTAAATCACTCGAAACAAGGTGCATATTACTCTCAATATGTGCGGGCAGACGTTATGTAAATGAAAGCAAGATACTTCCGCACATAATGACGCGAAAAAAAAAACGCTTTATATAATGGACACACGATCTCATTAACAGAATGTCAAGTATCAAAAACTCTCTCTATCCACCATTTATATCTCATTGCCGCTAGGTTCAAATAGGACTTTCATTTCGGTTATAACGCTAGGTAAGGAAAAGTATGTCAAGGTTACAGTAATTGTCCAAGACTTCAGTCAAAACAGGGGGTAATAATAGATACTCCCTCCGTCCGGATTTAATTGTCCCTAGTTCTATTCTAACCGGCTAAAAAATGGGTTATATCTTAGAATTCGTAATGAATTTCATATCGAATATGGATCTTGTTTGATAGATCTCGATTAGTTCTATAATACAATGTATTCGAAATCACGTAAAACATTATAAATTGGAAGATATAATCGATTGAAAAATGGCACAAATTCCCAAAAAGGACTCTTAAATCCGGACGGAGGGAGTAGCCTTTTGAGGCCCACAAAGACATGCAACAATAGGAGCAAAAATAATCATGTATGGCTAAATCCATGTTTAATCCGCTTTAAACTATTAAACTTTTAAACACTTACAATACAAAAATCAAACATTAAAATACTAAGTAATAAAATAAATAGACTTAACAATGATAAATTAGAAGGTGCTAATGTGAACATTTACGTGCTTATCAATACACGGTGAGTTCGAGTTAAAAACAATCGTTGTATCCATTTTTTATTTATAAAAGTTGGGTTTGATACTTTATTTAGACTGAACTCAGAATACGTTGCACCGTGCCTTCAGGCACAGACATTCACTAGTTCTTTGATACAATCCCACATTAAGAACAAGTGTTTCTCCTTTTCACAATAAATTAGTGTCTTCCCTTAATGCTTCTTTTCTCTCTCTCTCTCTCTCTCTCTCTCTCTCTCTCTCTCGATCGATCGATCGACTTTTTTTCTAATAGAAAAGATCACCTACCAATCAAGCATAATTCTCCACTCTATTCATCCCCTTTTTTTCCTCAAAAATTCACATTCACATCATTAATTAACCATTTTCAAGACACAATATAGGTGGTGGAGTTCAACAAGAGAATGATTATTATGCAAGAGGCTCAAATAGACTCACAATAGATAAATGTATGAAATGAAGAAAATGAACCGGCTCAAAATAGCAAAGATAACCTATAATCCTCTCCAAAGGACAATACAATCATGCAATTTCCAAATCCAAGAGATAAGTAAGTAATTTAAAACATTCCAACACTGGACAACAAAAATAATGAGATCCACAACGAATTTGTTCTTTCGTGGAAAATAAGAGTTTAATTGACACCACTCCAAGAAAATGTAGGCTTTAAGCTCATATGGGCATAAATCTCCACTAAATAACCCATAAAAAACATGTAAGTCATGACTCACAAGCAACCAAAGCCCAAATAAGCGTGAAGTGCAAAGAGGCTAGTAATAAATGCCATGACCAATTCTTCGCGACAAGCTAGCAAAAAGAACCACTATGCCACCACAATATCAAAACAATGACTATTACATCTCAAACTCAATCAACCAAGAGCTAATCTCAACCGCCTTCAAGTCTCATGCAAAAAGAATTCCATCATTTTTTAATTTTCAGAATTTTTCCTTTTTTTTTAATCTACCAAAATAAAGAACAAACTAATCCCTCCCCTCAACTTGAACTATTCAATGTCTGCATTGAAAATATGAAAAATAAAGATAAGACAGAAACGTAAAAAAGAGGAGAGATATCGCCTCAAAAAGGAGGGGCTAAGCAAAGTAAACTATAGAGATCGAGAGGGAGACCCCCTAACTTGGATCGAACAACCTGCAAAATGTTAGCCTTTAAGACGGCAAGAAAAAAAAACTAAAAGACATAAATAAGACAAGAAATAAAATGAATGACAAAAAACCATTCACTTTCTTCACGCGAAAGACACGGGTACTACTTTCTCCTCATTTCTTAAGCGAGAAATGGGTGGCTATACCAGACCATCAAAAGAGAGGGGGGAAAAAAAAAGATAGAGAAAGAAAGAGTTTATGCAAGATCGAGCAGTCAAACTCGGGTACTGAACATTTATCATGCAAACGAGAGATAAGACAATGAACATAGCACTTTGTAGACACCCCAATCCGGACCTCGAAAGCGCATTAAATGTCCCGATGATGAAAAAAAGGAAACAAATACCTCCAAGAGCTTGGATGAAGGATTTCCCTGAACCAAAAGCCTAGAGCAAGCCCAAAAAGCCCAAAACAAACCCAAAGGCCGAGAACTGGACTCTTAGTACCGTACGGTACATCGCTACACCGCGCGGCATAATAGATTTCATTACGCCGCACGAGGTTATGAGGTCAACCGCACGGCATTTTTAATAAAGTTCTGACTGGCTCAGCTAGCTGTCGGCCACGCCCACTTGAGCCACCGCTACAAGTCAGCTCAGCCGAAAAGGCACTTCTGCCCCGCCCAGAAAACACCTCCACCATTTGAAATTCAAAATCCTTGGCTTTTACCTATAAATACAACCCTCCACTCAAGAGAAAAAGGCCCTGAATTCTCTTTCTCTCTCTTCATGCTCTCATACTCATTCCTCACTCTAAGGCCTTGAGAACGTGCCTCCAAAACATTCTCAAGGTTCTTTCTTCCTCAAAGTCCTCCATTTTTCTCCTCGTCATTGAAGTGAGTTCTCTTGCTCACTTTAAGGTCTCAACTTCCCAACACTCACCTATTAAACCACGTTCACCGTCTTTCATCTATGCTCATCCGTAGCCGTCCATTCTCATCGAAGCTCAAAGATCAAAGGTATGAACTAGTTTTCTTGAGATAGGCTCTGTTCATATCCCTGAGGGAACCTCTCTGCAGTCAGGATCAACCCCATTTGGGTTGGATCTTGACTTGAAAACCATTTTCAAAACAAAAAAAAGTCTCTATACTGAGAAAGCTACACCGTGCGGCGCTTTGATGCGTCACGTGGCATAGCGTACTCAGACACACGGCATTTCATTTTGCTGTTTTCTTGCTCAAACCGTCTGGATCATAGCTACCCTCCGTTAGGTCTGTTTTATTACTCAAATATCGGGCGTTGGTACTTTTCAAAAATAGACCATATCTACAAGCCATGCTTGGTTTTCGAAAATAAAGCTTCTTCGGTCATTCTGAATGATCAAGAGTTTAAAAGTTGATTTCTGTTCATGGCATGAAAGAATGGTACTTTTCAAAATCGTTTGGTTGTAAAAACATTGTTTAATGTCAGTTGAAAACCCCGTACGTGTCATCCAAGATGCCGGGCGACATTCTGAAACTTTACAAAGACCTAAAAGTAAAGAGGATACCCCGCACGGCATTCTATAAAACCGTGCGCAGAATTGCGAAATGCCGTGAAGGAGGATACTGAGACCCAGACAGTTCCGTTGAAAACCCCTTTTCATTCTACATCATCCTTGTTATCACTGTACAGTTAACACCACGTGCATGTCAACGTGATCTATTACCCATGTCCATTTCCCCTTTTATTTGTTTATTAAAGAGTTTGATTTTCCCAAACGATATTTTAAACAACCAACCCCCCCCCCCCCCCTCTGAAAGAGTTTAGTAGAGACCGATTTTTACTGGGAGAATGGGGTGCATTTTTCTCAACAAAAATCTTCCCCATTCGTAACGTGGCTTCCGAACCCAAAGCCTTAACGTTTTTCGCTAAGACCAAAAGGCCTTTTCCTTTCCAAATCGAACTCTCGGTTTCTCGAATCAGCCATCTCAAAAATCCGGGTGGCGACTTTTGTTTCGGGTGCGCGCCGATCGAGGAGCCCACATGCTTTATTCTACACCTTTTGACAAGAATTGAACTCGGCCATGCCACAAGATAAGATACTTCGAGTAGCGCATTTGCTGAATTCGTTTTAGACATTTAAGTACCACCAAGTGTACAGCCCAAACTAGATCAATTTTCAAATTGTTGACAAAATCCACAAGATATTCTAAATTAAATTCATCAACACCAAGAAAATTAATCAGTTCCACATTTAAAAACTCTTGTGAAAGTGAAGACTCAGTAGGAGGGATGGCACCATCTAGAGCCAAGAGTATTTGATTATTCACTGCAACTATTGGCAATGACTCCTCACAAGGCATATAGCCTTCACTAATGACAAGCGGCTTTAGTTTCTCTTTTTCCCTCGCATTAGAATTGGTATCCTTAAAACTTTCAGTCAACTCACAAAATTGGAGCTTTTGGGTTAATTCATCTAGGTTATCCCAAACCTCTTCAGCGATTTCATCCAGGAATTCGTCAGAGGACTTAAAATCAACCTAGCATGTCTTAGGATTTAAATCATGGCAAAAGATAGTCAAAAGACTGCCAAACTCACCATTAAAACTCGACCAAGAGAATACGAAAAATTTAAATCGCTCCCAACATTACGAAAAAGACTCATCATCTTATTGATAGAAATGTGATAGTTTTGTAAAAGCATATGATATCATATGAGGGAGTAAAAGTTTAAAAAATTGTATTACAATTTCACTCCATGTCGATTTTGGACTCAAAAAATTAAATCAATCTTGAGCACTACCACGCAAAGATGCTAGGAATACATGTAAAAGAGTCACTTTATCGAAAGCAAAAACTTTCTCAATGTTATCAACATGCGAAAAAGGATTTTTTTGAAGCCAAACCATAAAATATAGAAAGTGATACTGAACAATCAAATTGTCTTGCATAACCTCTATACCACCTTGCAAAATGGGCCATTTTTTTTTTCTTTTCAACAATTAAAAAAAAAAAGATTGCTTTCCTACGATGGAGAATTTCCTACCTTTACCTATTATAACTCAAAACAAAGAATTAAAAAGAAAACAAATAAAAAATAACTACCCGAATTCTTAATACACGTTACCATCCCCGGCAATGGCGCAAAAAATGCTTAGCGATTTCCTAGTCCTAAATTAATGGGTTGCCCCAAGCGTAAGGCGAAGACCGACATAGCACAATATCTGGTAAATCCGGAGTTGAATCCACAAAAACGGTGATATGTGCTGACTAAAAACTCGGGTTGTTATAATTTAAACGGGCTCTTACGTAGCCACCCTTTATCGATTGATTAAAATTAACTAAAATCTAGAAATTGATTGTACTTTTCAAATAATTAAAAGAAAGGTATGATTGTAGGGTTCATAGCACTCCCAACCGGCCCGGACTCGTCTGCTCCAATCGGTATTCTTTAAGACGTTTGATTTTAGACTGAAAAGGATACCCCTGCAAGATGCGAACCCTTATAGTCGCCATTTACCCACGCGTAGCGGAGCATGAGTTTTGGACCCCCATTCCCCTATTTACATGGGCTCCGACAATACCCAGGTTCGTCTACAGGAAATATTGCACAAATCTAAAATTGTTTTTCTTACATTTTTTATTTTGAAATAGGAGCCGAACGGGCCACCGTGTGCTAATCAACCCGCAACCCTATCTATACGATTACTCACTCTTTATTAATCAAGAAACAAAAGAAGCCTTAATTTAAAATATGCTTCTATTACGTGAAATGAAAAATAAACAAAAGATCTAAGTTAAATAAGAACCAACGAACAACTTTTATAAAGAATAGAAATTAAAACAAGTTATCGGAGTACAAGTAATTGAACAAACCTTTAAATAACTTGAAAGGGAAAACCAAGCTCTAAAGAAATCAATCTAAAACTGTAAAATAAAATTCGGAATTTCTGCTGATTGTCACCACCCTCGCCCTTTTCCTGTTTCGCGTCGCCTTTATAATAAGTGAAGGCCAACCCTTTAAAAATCCTTCTTTCTTTTCTTTTTAATTCTCAGCCGTGTAAAGGCCATTCCAGTTTTCTAAAAAAAAAAAACTTTAAGAAAAAAAAGAGGCAATTTTAAGGTTAAAAATTATGTATTTACGTAAATAATTTCTTACTAATATGAATTTTGTTTGATAGATCTCATTGAAATCTTTAATACGGTGCAAAAAAAAATTACAAAATTTTATTTTCGTTATATTTGAGTTTAAAATTACATTCTTTTTGAAAAAGAAGATTTTGAGAGAAAGTGGAACAGGATTTAAGCCCATTGTCCGTGGCCTCTGTTCTAAATGGCGGCCGCCTAGGCGCTTGGAGGTGTCCTGCTGCCACGCCAATAGTCCTTGGCGTTTGATTTGGCGCCCAAGGAGGTTTGGCGGCCGCCTAGGCGGCTTTGGAGCTTGGCAATCTTGGCAGTGGCGGCGTCGGCGTCTTTTGAGGTCTTTGGCGACCTAAATATATATATATATATATATATATATATATATATATAATACAAGAAAGGTGGGCGAAGCCCTACTACTTATATATTGTCTTATTCAACTTATTTGCTAGTTGCTATTGTTTAATTTCATTTGGGTTTATACTTTGAAGTTTGAACTTGCATTATGGATACATTGAATATAGTTTGATTGAATAATAGTTTGTTAAAAAAAAATCCGCCGAATTACTTGGCGCCGCCTAGACGGCTTGGCGCTTGAAGGTGGGTCTAAGCGCCATTTAGAACATTGTCTGTGACCCACCATGTAGTCAAAATAGAAATTACTAACTATTGGGCCCACTTGGTAGACAAAGTCCAAATCCAATTCATCTTTTCATTGAAACTATCCTCCACCAATTCTTCATTTTCCACTTTATTGATTCGACTGGCCCAACGTCGAGCACCATTTAATATTTCAACTGTGTAAATTTTAGTATCAAACTCTTCAAATACCTAAAACACAATAATTAAGCTTTAAATTTCACGTAACATTATTAAAAAGACTTAGCAAAAATAAATTAAAAGGTGCTTATGTGATCATTTATGCACTTATCAATTACGATTGCCAAGCAAAAAGTCTACACAGAATCGTGTGCATGACTCTGAATAGATATATTCATAACAGTTCAATTCACGTGAGTTCCAACAGTAGCATGAATTCATAGTCATCAAACGATTCAAAACACATTTTCAAATACAAATTTGAAATTTGTGGTGTCGGACAATTCAAAGTCTATCCATATTCTCCCACGAAAATGATACACCCTCCGTGGCTCCCCCACCGCACGCACGCCGAGTCCACTCCGGCCACCAGACGGCCGATCCGAGCTGTTCAAAAATTCTATAAAAAAAAACCGAGTGGGCCCACGCAAGAGTAAATGGCATCCGACGTGTGTAGGTGCTTGATCCGAACTTTCATTTTTAACGTCTCAGGTCATCTAATTTTTGGAAGTTCGGATCGAGCACTTACACAAGTCGGATGCCATTTATTCTCACGTAGGCCCACTCGGTTTTTTTTTAGAACTTTAGAACGGCTCGGATCGACCGTCCAATGATCGGAGTGGGCCCGGCGTGCGTGCGGTGGGCGATGCGATGGGGGAGCCGCGGTGGGTGTATCATTGTCCTCCCATTCCCATCTGTAAAATAAATCAAACGGTCTACTTATCTCCCCTATGAACCTCTCCAATAGGGGCTGGATTTGACAATAGATAAATCCCACTCCGAAGACCCTTCCAAGAACTTCCCTAAATTCACCCTCGACTTACTTAATCCCCTTTCTGTCACCACCTTTTTGTTTTATACTCCCTCCGTTCCAAATTAATAGTCCATTTTGGTCTCTAATGCATTTTTTAGATTGTTAATCTCTTTCAATCTATAATAAATTTTATGTACAATATAAATCTCATATGATAGATCTCAATTAGTTTTATTGTACAAAGTTTTAAAAAAATTTAAACACATTGTAAATTGAAAGTTATTAACATTTTAAAAGTTGTATTAGAGACCGAACCGAACTATAAATTTGGAACGGAGGGAGTAGTATTTCAAGTCACCGGACCAGCATATGTGCATCTTAACTAATTTATGGGCCAATCCTATTGTCTACTTGCGAGAGTCCTCGTGGACCAACTCATTTGGAGTTAATAGCATCTGAGAGGTTTCAAAGAGCTGATTTCTTCGGATTTTAAAATAAGAAGTATTTGAGAGGTTTTGGATTTGAGATGTTCGGAGAAAACAAATTCTTAAGTTTCAGGCCTTGATCACTAGGCCAACCGTTCGGATCGCTTTATCGACGTTTTACCTAGAAATTTTCCCTGTGCTTCCCACCCCATTCTTACAATCTCCATATCCAATTAATTAACTCCTTCTCCAAACATAAACTTCTACCAGCCTACACAAACATGTGTATAAATACCCTCCCAAACATCAAGCCAAAACTCAAACATCAAGCACTCCTACATATTTCACATCAAGACCCACCCATTTCATTTAATTCAGTTCCACACCTTTTTTACCAGCTTAGGATTTGATTGATTTTATTTTCAAAACATGGGTCGTGAGCTGATCATGGTTCTGTTTCTCTCTCTATCTCTACTCTCTGTTCCATTTGCAGCAGAGGCAGCAGGAATCCGGCATTACATGTGGGAAGTGAAGTACGAGTACAAGTCTCAGGACTGTTACAAGAAACTGGCCATCACCATTAACGGACGGACACCTGGGCCGACGATTGAGGCCACGGTGAATGATACGGTTGTAGTGGAGCTCAAGAACGGCTTGTTGACTGAGAATGTCGCCATTCATTGGCACGGGATTCGTCAGGTATATATATGATCGTACATTTTCATTCTCTCTTTAGAAGTCCAGAAAGTCGAATAGGCAACGAAACGTGGGGATGGAACATTTCCTCGTTGGTACTTTTGGTGACGAAATCTGATACTTAAGCATTGGAAGTAGTGGTCTTGGATACACCACTACTACAACAACAGATATGAGTCACACTAAGGAGATTCACAAAGATTACGGTTTTCAGTGAAAGCATAATAAAAAATGATGTTTAAATTTTTTTTAATCTCAATTTAAGTCGAAAGTTGAGATAAAAAATGAGTTTTAGGGCGAAATTATAGACCTCGTTCTTGCGGCGAGATAAAAGAAAAACTACTTCACCCTAGCGGCATGATAAAAGATTTTAGGGCTGAAAAAAATGAGATAAAAGATCTTATTCTTGTGGCGATAAGAGAAAAGACCTCGCTCTTGTGGCGTAATAAAAGATTTTAGAGCGGAAAAAAATGAGATAAAAGATCTTGCTCTTGTGGCGATAAGAGAAAAGACCTCACCCATGTGGCGTGATAAAAGATTTTTGGACGGAAAAGAATGAGATAAAAGATCTCGCCCTTATGGCGAGATAAAAGAGAAAAGATCTCACCTTTGTGACGTGATAAAAAAAACTTTAGCATGAAAAAAAGTGAGATAAATGATCTCACTTTTGTGGCGAGATAAAAAATCTGTCCATTTAGACTCGCGGTCTGAATTTTCACATGGGCGGGCGGATACTCATTTAAGTGGGCTTTGAAAAGTTATATATGTGAGGAAAACGATGTTGTTTAAGGACTTTGAAAAGTTCTTTTTTTTTTTTATAAAAGGTAAGAAGATAAACCCTAATTACACTTACCCCAACAAATCTTTACGTTTCATCTTCATCTTCAAGCCCAAAAAGAGAGAGAGAGAGAGAGAGAGAGAGAGAGAGAGAGAGAGAGAGAGAGAGAGAAGGCAAATCCCACGACTGGGTTCCACTAGAGCCCAGTTGTTTTTTCGACGATGGGCAGGCTGTTCTACTAATGCCCGATTTTCACGTGAGCGGGCTGTGATCTTTATGGTTTATTGTAGTAGTGAAACTTAGTTATTTCGTATGTCTTTCAAGTGTTTGACACATTAGGTAAATCAATTATATTATTATGGCTTAACCTTGTCTGAAAATGATTAAAATCCAATTGGGAAGCCACCATTGAAATTGAAATTCAATATAAATATAAAATCCATGTGAGATGATTAGTTTATAAATATATATATACATACATATATATATATATATATAAAGTTTGTCCATAATGTTAAAATCTGCAAGTTGTGATAATTTTCATAAAAATACAAAGCACACACTATAACAAAAAATACTATTGTCTACTAAATTTACTGGCTAAAACTAAAATTTTCGCCCCAAGAAAATCCTTTGGCGACCAACAACTAATTTTAATGGGCAAAAGATCTGCTGTCATACTTTTAAAATTTTTAAAACAATGTTTATATATGTATTTTTACATATTTTAATAACATGTTAATTGTATTTCAAAAAATTTAGCAAGTTTTAAGGGAAAAAAAAAGTTTTTTCATTTTAGGAAGTAAGTATATATAAATATTTTTGTTTTCCTGATATAATAGAAATTTTTGGCTAACTTAGTGGTAAGGGCTTGGGAAATCAACTAAGGGTGCGTGGGTTCGAAACTTGGCAATGATAAGAAAAGAAGGTCTACTTACAAAGAAAAGATCACATGCAATAGTTTTCTATCTCAGTTTACGGTGTGATCGATCATTTTGAACTTTCAATCACGGTTATAGACCATGATCTAAAGTGACATACAATCACACTTAATCACATTTATTACCGTGGTCTAAATTATTGGACTTACAACCACTCCCAGAAAAGAGAAAATGATCACGCCCAAGAGAAACAATCGCGGCTTATAACCGTGATAAAAGGCCATGATTGTTTCTCTCTTTTAATCACGGTTTATAATCGTGGTAAAAGGGAGTGACTTATTATCACACCCAGATCCACTACGGTAGCTAGGGCGTGATGGAAAACTTACAATCACAGAAAATAACCGTGATCTTTATGGTTTATTGTAGTAGTGCACACAAGTGAAATCCTGAAGTGTTTAATGGCTGCAATTCGGCACGTGTGTGATGTACACGGGTCACACTTCAAATGAGGGTGCATTCTTGTAAACTAATTTTCGGTATTTCATAACTTTTTGTTAAGTTTTTTGTTGTAATTTTTGTGATTAATCATTCGTTTCGATGAGAGAAATTAGAAAGTATAAAAATGTGGGCTGATGTTGAAAAAAGGTCATAAAAAACGACACTTTAGACACACAAAAAAAACATACGTTTCATATTTCTTTCTTCTTTAGTGATTTTTTTTTATTTTGGCTATGGTCATAAATTTTTACTTTTCAAACTCTTCTTACTGGAACGGATGGTTAATTCAAAAAAAATAATGGGTAAGAAGAAGAAAATAGGAGTTAGGCCCCATGTGGTAGCCAATCCAATATCTGCTAGCGTATTTGCTTATTTCTATATCTAAATATTTCACTTATTTGTGTGTTGCTTCAAACACAAAATAAGCAAATAAGAAATGATAACCAAACGGGTCTCATTGCGAATCTATAATCCTTGATTGTTTCAGGTGACGTGATGGCTAATCTGGTTACATGTATTTTGCGATTGATTGCAGAAAGGAACACCTTGGTTTGATGGAACAGCGGGGGTGACTCAATGTCCAATTGTGCCAGGAGATACCTTTGTTTATAAATTCGTGGTGGATAGGGTAAGCTTAATTTTCATACCTCTGATTATTAGTACCGGCGTGCATCGCTATGTGGACCTATTACGGATTCCAAAAAATAGTTTAATATGTTGACGGTTAACTTCTGAATGAAAAATTAGAAAATTATATCGAGTACTTAAACATATTCGAATGAACTGATGTCAATGGATCGGACGTGGGACTCGATCTCTGAAGTGGAGTTTTCTCTGTTCTAGCATTTTTCATAATACTCTCATCCCTCATTCAAAGTCTGAGAGCATAGTTTTGATGTTTTCACTTAATCAATCAATTATATTCAACAGCCTGGAACATATCTTTACCACGCACATTACGGCCTGCAAAGAGAAGCCGGTTTGAACGGAATGATCCGGGTATCGCTTCCACCGGGTGAATTAGAGCCCTATTCTTATGATCAAGATAGAAGTATCCTTCTGACCGATTGGTACCACCAAAGCACTTATGAACAAGCCACCGGACTCTCTTCCTTTCCCTTTGTTTGGGTTGGCGAATCTCAGGTATATAACGCCCAACATATATACTTTCTTTGCAACAAATTTTTTTTTTTTTTTGAGTCTTCAAGGTTACTATGTGCATTATTAAGTTGATGCTAACGCGTTTTATTGTAGTCGCTTTTGATACATGGAAAAGGGAAGTTCGACTGTTCTACTCCTGGATTAAAAGCCGGCCTTTGTAACGCGACAAATCCTGAATGCTCACCATATATTATTACTGTGGTTCCGGGAAAGACATATAGGTTGAGGATCGGTAGTTTGACATCTCTAGCTGCCCTTAGTTTTGAAATTGAGGTAACTCTATCCCATTTGGTTGTTGTGTTAGACGTGGTTGTTTTTGGAATACGTGTTATAACAATCAATCCAGTAAATTGCTACTCCCCCCCCCCCCCCCCCCCCCCCCCTGACACACGCCCCCCCCTGGCCCCACTGCCCTTTTCCGGAATTACCCCCGCCCCCCCTCTCTCTCTCTCTCTCTCTCTCTCTCTTCTTTCTTTCTTTCTTTCTTTCTTTTACAGTTTGTTTTTCTTTCTTTTCGGTTTGGTTTTTTTTTTCTTTTTCTTTCTTTTCGGTTTGAATTTTTTTCTCCTTAATAATAGGTTCAAGTTTAATTCTAGGCTTTGTAAAATAATTGAGAGAAAAAAAAATTATAACTCTTTAGAATTAAATGATCAGAAAAATAAAATATTTTCACCAATTCAAACGGATTGAAATTTGGAACACTTAATTTTTCAACCTTTAATTTATATATTAAAAAATATGATTAAAAAATTAAGTGCTCCAAATTTCAATCAGTTGGAACAGATAGAAAGATTTAGGCTTCGTTCCAGAAACATTCTTAAAAAATAAGATAAATAAAAAATAATTTTTCAATTTTTATTTCACATAGTGCATATTTTTATATTTCAATAAACCCCTTATTTTTGAGCTTGAAATTGCATTCTCAAAAAATAAGGGCTTATTTCCCGTTGCGGAACGGGGCCTTAGTTTTCTGATCATTTTATCCAAAATGGTCATAGTTAAATTTTGACTCTAGGACTCTCGTTAGTTAGTCCTAAGATATTTGATTGTACGACTTTCTTAGGGCTAATCAACGAGAGTCTTAGAGTCAAAATTTAATTATAACCATTTAGGATAAAATGATCAGAAAAATAAAATCTTTCTATTGGTTCAAACAGATTGAAATTTGGAGCACTTAATTTTTTAACCATTTTTTAAATATATAAACTAAAGGTTGAAAAATTAAGTGTTCCAAATTTTAATCCGTTTGAATGGGTGAGAAGATTTTATTTTTCTGATCATTTAATTCTAAAGGGTCATAATTAAATTTTGATTCTAGGGCTCTCGTTGGTTAGCCGTAAGAGATATTTGATTCTACAACTTTCTTAGGGCTAATCAACGAGAGTCCTATAATCAAAATTTAATTATGACCCTTTAGAATTAAATGATCAGAAAAATAAAATCTTCTCACCTATTTAAACGGATTGAAATTTGGAGTACTTAATTTTTTAACAATCTATTTAATTTTTATAAATACACCATTTGTATATTTAAAAATATAATTCAAGAATTAAGTGCTTTAATTTGCAATTCAGTTAAATCAGAGCAAAAATCATTTTTTTTGGTTTAAGGTCTTTCAATAAACACCCTAAAACTCATTATTTAGTTTCAAGACTCTCTTAGGGTGTCCATTGAGAGGCCTTGAAGCCAAAAATTTATTACGACCATTTAGGATAGAATGATCAGAAAAATAACATCTTTGCACTGGTTCAAACGGATTGAAAATTGAAACACTTATTTTCGTAACTATATTTTTTAATCTATAAAGGACAAAAAAAAGAAAAATAACAGTCAGATAAACATGATCAATTGAAACACTTTTTTTCTCTCAATTACTTTACAAAGCCTAAAATTAGACTTGAACCCGTTTTCCAAAAAAAAGAAGAAAAAGACTTGAACTTATTATTAAAGAGAAAAAGAAATTTAAAACCGGAAAGAAAGAAAAGGAAATAAAATGAAAAAAAAACAAATCGGTAAGAAAAGAAAAAAAGAAAATTAAACTGTAAAAGGAAAGAAAGAAAGAAGAGAGAGAGAGAGAGAGAGAGAGAGAGAGAGAGAGAGAGAGGGGTGGGGCGGGGTAGTCCGGGAAAAAAGCAGGTGGGGCCGGGAGGGGGGTGTGTCAGGGGGGGGGGGGGGGGGGGGGGGGGGGGGAGTAGCAGCTCTCGTAACACATTTTGAAGCTTGTTTTCGAGGTTTTATTTTGACAACCAATTCATTTCTAAAAAAATGGAAACCAAAAAATTCCAAATCTGAAAAACTCTGCCAAAAAAGATCGTTGTGATTTGCCAACGAGAAATAATTATTGAAAAGATTTCATAAAAAAATATGAAAGGTTATTTTTCTACATTCTAACTAAACTGGATATTTCCATCATTTTTAAACTACATGAGCAACTTTGTTGCTAGGGTTGTAAATCTCACTGTGTTGCGAGGTGCAACTTTCCTTTGCTTATTTTCCATAATATAACCACTTAGAAAGAAAAAATTATAACTAACGCATAGTATTTCTAATGCAGGGTCATACTATGACTGTTGTTGAAGTAGATGGACACAATGTTGAGCTTTTTGCAGTAAAAAATTTGTTTATCTACTCTGGTGAAACATATTCTGTCCTGATAAAAGCGGATCAGGCGCCTACAAGAAACTATTGGGCAGTTTCAAAAGTAGTCAGCCGAAATAGCACAACTCCCAATGGGTTAGCCATTTTCAATTACTACCCGAACCATCCCAGGAGATCCCCTCCCACGGTTCCACCCGTCGGCCCAGCTTGGAATGACGTGGCACCACGATTAGCCCAGGGTGAGGTGATGAAGGCCCGACAGGGTTACATCCTCCCTCCTCCTCAGACATCAGACCGTATCATAGTCATGCTCAATACTCAAAACAGGATCAACGATTACACCCGGTGGTCTGTGAACAATGTCTCGTACAACCTTCCCGATACCCCTTACCTAATTGCAGTGAAGGATAGATTGAACCATGTTTTTGACCAAACCCCTCCTCCGGATGGCTATGATTCGCAAAACTACGATATTTTCAGTATAGCAAAGAATACCAATGCCACTACTAGCAGCTCAATCTACAAGTTGCAGTGCAACTCAACTGTGGATATCATTCTCCAAAATGCCAATACAATGAATGATAACAACACTAGTGAGACCCACCCTTGGCATCTCCACGGGCATGATTTCTGGGTCATGGGCTACGGGCAGGGCAAGTTTGACATCAATAGTGACCCAAAGAAGTATAATCTTGTTGACCCGATTATGAAGAACACCGTGTCTGTTCAGCCTTACGGGTGGACTGCTCTCAGGTTTGTGGCCGATAATCCGGGAGTTTGGGCTTTTCATTGCCACATTGAGGCTCACTTTTACTTGGGCATGGGGGTGGTGTTCGAAGAAGGGGTGGAGATGTTGGGGAGGTATCCAACATCTATTACTGGCTGTGGTGATACCAAAGGCTACCGTAGGCCATAAACCCTTCGATAGGAAACCATTCTATACTTCAAATTCATAATTATTCTGTTAGTAGTGAAAGAGTAGTAGACTAGAACTCTCTATTTTCTTGTTATTCTCGATTGTGTAAACTTTCCAAATTCTCATCCTACTCAAAACTCAGACCAAATCCGTATCTGTATTCCCTCTGCTTTGGAGATAGAGGGTCAAAAATCAAACTCATTCCCTATTTAAAGTTCCACAAAAATTAAACCAACCCTACCCCATAGCCATGGTTAGTAATAACGTTGCAGGACATGAGAGGAATTAATTAATACTAGTAATTTAATTTTGGTATTTTTCCCTTTTTAGAAGCTTAGAAAACCAGATGTCCACGTGTATGGGGACCCAGCTATTGCCAATTCCAGCTCCTTTTGTATTCCAGAGACTAGCGTAGGGGTGTCAAACGGGCCGGGTTGGCACGGCACGACACGGTTAAATGTGGCACGGTACGGGCACGGGCACGGTCACGCCCTAGCACAGCACAGCACGGTCTTAGTGAGCACGGGGACGGGCACGGGCACGGTCTTGGCCGGGCACGGCACGACACAGCATGGTTTTAGTGGGCACGGACGTGGGCGGGCATGACACGGGCACGGCACGGAAGTTGGCCTGATACGGCACAGCACGACACGGTTTAGCTGGGCACGGGCACGACACGGTAGAAATAAGAGGAAAAAAAACTAAAATAAGAAGAAAAAAAAACATTATAGAAATAAGGGGGGAAAAAAAACCATAAAGGGATTGGCTACACTGAGACTTGAACGCGAGTCCCTACGTTCTATTATACACAATCAAACCAACTATTCCACCAATTAACTTGTGTTATAGATTTAAAAAATTAGTATATTACTATTATACAAAAACGAGACCATCAAGCAGTAGTCACACAATCGTAACGCAATCACGACGATCGATACTATTCAATGCATTCATTTTATTGTGCTTAGTGTTCTAATCATGGGATCCAATTATTTCGTGCATCGGATTTTGAAAGCTCTTTCATCGGCATACTAATTCATTGTTTGATTGAATTTTTTTTATGTCCGATCAAGTATGTAGCGATAAGCATTTTACTTGATTATTGGAATAAATGATCTAATCTCTTCCACATAAAAGTTAGATGGTTCCGGTTTTTTTAAAATAGCTTAGGCGGCCCTCAAGTAAACGAGCTGGCACGGTACGACACGATTAAAAAAAAGGGTCAACACGGCACGACACAATTTAAGTACATGGCCCGGCCCGGCCCGATTGAAAAATGGCATGACAAGACACGATTAAAAAATGGGCCGGCACAGCACGACACGATTTAAGTAAATGGGGCCCGGCACGACACAATTGAAAAATGGCACGGCACGACATGACACTATTTAAGTAAATGGGCACGGCACGACACGATACGATTGGCTATGGCACGACATGGCATGACACGATTTAAGTAAACGGGCACGGAACGGCACGGCACGAAACACGGTTGGCACGGAAGTTGAATGGCACAGCACGACACGCACGTTTGACACCTCTGGACTAGCGTGTTATTTTGCTGATCATACGAACATTACTCCGCTTACGTGGTCCCATTTTTTTTTTTTAATAATCGGATATCCAGCTCAAGTTGCGCCCATCTCAATTATTTTAAGAGTTTTGAAATTAACAACTGGCCGACAAATCTTCCAATGGCCGGAAGGTATAGAACGTTTGGCCTCCGTGACATTTGAACATGCGATATTGTAGAGAACGGACACTTATTACTTTCTAATACTCAATCACTTGGCCAAACCCCGGGGTCAAATTTCTTAATTTCCTTTGTAATAGTTTACGCTACCTACATCTTGCACCAATTTTTGAACGAGTTTTTTTTTTTTTTTTTCACCTTTATACATAGCGGAATCTGGGGGTGGGTTAGTTAGTACTATATGTTAGTTCACAAGGGGTTCAGAAGTTATCCAGAGCCCTGAATATCGGACGCTCCCTCCATGGGGCTTGAACTCACACCTCCACTAGGAAGACAAATGAGAATACCAACTTGACAAGCTAGCTTCTCAATTGAAACGAGGTTGGAAAATGCTCTGAATACAGATATTGGGATATGAATTTGAATGAAAATGTCTCAGCAACCGTTTGATTAATTAGTGTGGGTCCGAAGTGCATCTGGATTAGTGACCATCACCCGGATCACATCTTTAAGACTGTAAGTACTGTAGAATTGTTCATCTCGCAAACTCATATTGTTTAAAAATCGAACAAATCAAGACACGCGACATGCACGGAAAACAATAAGTAGAGAACACAAACGAAAAAGATAGAGAGATTTTCGTATTCACATCCATCAAACAATTCCAAAACATATTTTTTCAAATATAAATTTGTGTACATAAAATTCTATCTTTGAAATCGAACAAATCACGACATGCGGCGATACAAAGAATAGTTTTCGTATTCATATCTATCAAACGATTTGAACACATTGCCAAAAAGACCTTACGCATTTAATAGGTTAGTACCTTAGGTTGCAAACCCGGTAAATTTCAAAGGTCAATGTTTGCAGTGTCGGACAATTCAAAATCTACCCATATTCTCACATATGCAAAAAACAAACAATAGAAAAATACCACCCCAAGACCCTTCCAAGAACTTCCCCAAAATCATCTTTGAATTGCTAGCTGATCAACTTCTGGCTCCACAGCTTCAGTGCATCTCGACTAATTCAGAGGACCGTACTAATTTCACTATCCACTTGCAAGGTCCTGATTAAAGTCGGAGAAGAACTCCGTGTCAACTAACCCATTTGGAGTTAATAACATCTCAGAGGTTTCGGAGAGCTAAAATCTTCGGATTTTTCAGTTAGTAGTATCCGAGAGGTTTCAGAACTGAAATTTTTGGATGAAATAAAATTCTTAGCTCTCAGGCCTTGATCACTAAGCCAAACGTATGGATCACTCTGTCGACACTTTACCTAGAAATTTACCCAGCTCTACCTACCCTATTCTTACAATTAATCTCCATCCCATTAATTGATTCCTTCTCCAAACACAAACACAAACGTGTGTATAAATACCCTCCCAAACATCAAAACAAAACTCAAACATCATGCACTTGTATATATTTCACATCAAGACCCACCCGTTTCATTTTAATTCAGTTCCACACCCTTTTTTCCAGCTTAGGATTTAATTGATTTTATTTTCAAGACATGGGTCGTGAGCTGATCATGGCTCTGTTTCTCTCTCTATCTCTACTCTCTGTTCCATTTCCAGCAGAGGCACGAATTCGGCATTTCAAGTGGGATGTGAAGTACGAGTACAAGTCTCAGGACTGTTACAAGAAACTGGCCATCACCATTAACGGGAAGACCCCAGGGCCCACGATCGAGGCCCAGGTGAACGATACAGTTGTGGTGGAGCTCAAGAACAGCTTGCTGACTGAGAATGTCGTAATTCATTGGCACGGGATTCGTCAGGTATATATATACATACATATATCGTACATTTTTCGTTTACCCTTTAGAAGTCCAGAAAGTCGCATACACAGGCGACAAGACTTGGCGACAAAACATTATCATGCTAGTACTTTTAGTGACGAAATCTAATGCTTTAGCGATGGAATCGTTTCATCACTGAAAGTCTTTTTTGTGGTAGTGGTCTTGGATAGGGTCCGCCCCGGGGTAACCCCCGCAAGTCCTCGGTCTTGGGCAACCCCAAAAAAAAAAAAAAAAAACTAAGTTATATTATAAATTTTAAAAAGTTTCTTATAATTGCACAATTCTTAACTTGGTGCAGTGGTCAAAGCACCAGTGGTGCTCCGTTCGATTCCCGGGCGCGCCCTCCCCTGTCCTTTTCTTTTTCCTCCATTTTTTTTTGTTCATCTTCTTCGTCTTTTGCTTTGCCTCCAATCCACAATCCTTTGTTTTCCTGCCAACAATACTCTATACGAGATATGTTCTTGCATTTGATGAAAAAAAAAGTCATAGCTAAAATAAATCGAGCAAGCTAACACGGTTTTTATTTTTATCTTTGAAACTACTATTTCACAAGAGAGATTAAAGAGCTTGTCTATGATCTCAATTGAAAATGAGGCGCAAATAAAGAGATTGAGTACGATGACTCAATTGAGAAATTTGCTTCAAAAAATGCTAGGAGAAGTTGTTTTCTTTAATTCGGATCGTGCTAATCATAAAGCCCTATAAACGGGGTTATATTTTGATGTTGGTTTTTTTTTATTGTTATATTATATTGAAGCTAAAAAATAATGTAGTTCTGATTTTTTTTGTACTTTTATATTTATTTTTTAAAATTTTGTATGACTTTTTATTTTCGAAACTACTATTTCACAAGAGAGATTAAAGAGATTGTCTATGATCTCAATTGAAAATGAGGCGCAAATAAAGAGATTGAGTACGGTGACTCAATTGAGAAATTTGCTTCAAAAAATGCTAGGAGAAGTTGTTTTCTTTAATTCGGATCGTGCTAATCATAAAGCCCTATAAACAGGGTTATATTTTGATGTTGGTTTTTTTTTTATGTTATATTATATTAAAGCTAAAAAATAATGTAGTTTTGATTTTTTTTGTACTTTTATATTTAATTTTTAAAATTTTGTATGACTTAATAGTAAGTGGACAACGAAGCATAGAATTGGGTTAGGACAACCCAAATGTCGGGGCTGACACTGGTCTTAGATACACACAAGTGAAATCCAGAAGTGTTTAATGGCTCGAATTCGATACGTGTATGACGTACGCGGGTCACATTTCACGTAAGGGTGCATTCTTGTAAACTTATTTTGCAAATAAGAAATGATAACCAAACGGACCTGCAGCCATTGCGAATCTATTAATCCTTAAAGTGACATGGTGACTGATTTGCTTTACATGTATTTTATGATCGATTGCAGAAAGGAACACCTTGGTTTGATGGAACAGCGGGGGTGACTCAATGTCCAATTGTGCCTGGAGATACCTTTGTTTACAAATTTGTGGTGGATAGGGTAAGCTTAATTCTGGACTTCGGGTGGGTGCTGTGCAGTGAGGTTGTTCAATACCGTGTTGCGCAATTTTGAGCTGTCGGATTGTGTATCCGACGGCTCGGATCTCATCTCCGCAACCAACGGTTGAGAACCATTCATTGCAGAGATGAGATCCAAGCCATCGGATGCACAATCCGACGGCTCAGAGATGTGCAACACGGTGTTGCACACACCACTGCACAGCACCATCCCCCGATTCCTTAATTTTCTTGCCTTTGACTATTTAGTACCGACAAAGCCGTGTACATACGGGTCTTGTTTGATAGGAGGGATTAGAGGTGGGGTTGGATTATTAGGGGGTGTTCCGGTTTCTCCGAAAAGGAACTTTTAGAAAAAGAAGGTAATTTCAAACTCAAAAATTATGTGTTTACGCAAATAATTTTTCTACCAATATGGATCTTGTTTGATAGATCTTATTAAGATCTTTTAAACGGTGCAAAAAAAATTGAAATTTTTTTTTTTCATTTTCATTATATTTGAGTTTAAAATTACCTTCGTTTGAAAAAACAAAAAAAAGAACTTTTTTCAAAAGTAGAACACCCCTAGTTCCCTCACCCAATATAATCCCATGTTTGTGTAACATTCTTGGGACTAATAATCTCAACCTAATTTTCAATCCTTTTTGAGGGGGACAATATAGTCCGGGGGGAGGTGGGATAGATAATCTTGGGATTAAGGGAGGTCGGGATTAAAGGAAAAGATACCAAAATACCCTCTTGTTTGCCAGGAAAATGAAGGATTAAGGGCAAAGTTACCAAATTGGAACTTTATGGCTCTATTTGGTCAAGTTTATATTTCCTGTTTTTCGTTTTTATTTTCAATAATTTAGAAAACAAGCCAAAGAAAAAAAAATTTATGGGTTCAAATGTATTAAAAAAAATTTGGTGATTTTTAGTTGCGATTGTCAAAAAAACCAAGTGCTCCAATTTTTAATCCGTTCAAACCGGTGCAAAAATCTTATTTTTTAGATCATTTTATCCTAAAGGGAGTTAGTTTTTATCTCTATGGCTCTCATAATTAAGTATCTGATCTTTATTTAGGACCCTGTAAAAAAATAAGATCTTCACACTCGTTCAAACGGATTAAAAATTGGAGTATTTAATTTTTTGAGACTATTTCTATATTAAAAATATGGTTAAAAAATTAAGTGCTCTAATTTTTAATCCGTTTTAACCGGTGCGAAGATCTTATTTTTCTAATCATTAATAAGAGTAGTGGAAGTTAGACATAATTTTTTGGCTTCAAATAGAATCACAATCACTCATCAAGTTGCACTAGGGCCAATGTGGACAATTGTGCCATTAATTTTTGTCAAGCGGTGTTCAAAACAAATATAGGATACACGGAATTGACCTTGTCCATTATTGAATCTTGTGCACAAACAAACATGTGATATGAGGGACTCTATACTCCTAAATAGTCCCTTCACTAATAATCCCTTAACCACTATCTCATCTAATCCAATCCCTCCTAGGCTCCTACTACGGATCTCACACAAATAATCCAGTTCGTTGATGGCTAACTTTTGAATGAAACATTAGAAGATCGATTTCGAATGAGCCGATATTTTACGAGTCCACTTGAAAAAATATTTTAAGATTTATCAATGGATCGGATGTGGGATCCGTAGTGGGTCCCACAAGGCGATCTTCGCCATATGTACACGGCTTGATCGGTAACCCTAGCATTTGTGTTAATTTAGATCTCTGAAATGTAGTTTTCTCTGTTCTAGCATTATTCATAACACTCTCATCCCTCATTCCAATTCTACGGTCATAGTTTTGATATTTTCATTTACTCAATCAATATTCTATAGCCTGGAACATATCTTTACCACGCACATTACGGCCTGCAAAGAGAAGCTGGTTTGAACGGAATGATTCGGGTATCGCTTCCTCCGGGTGAATCAGAGCCCTATACCTATGATCATGATAGAAGCATCATTCTGACCGATTGGTACCACAAAAGCACTTATGAACTAGCCACTGGACTCTCTTCCTTAGACTTTGATTGGGTTGGCGAACCTCAGGTATATAACGCGCTCTACACACTTCTTTGCAATAATTATTAAGTTGATGCTAACGTGTTTCATTGTCTTGTAGTCGCTTTTGATACATGGAAAAGGAAGGTTCAACTGCTCTGGGTTAAAATCCGACCTTTGTGATGCGACAAATTCTGAATGCTCACCCTATGTTATTACTGTAGTTCCGGGGAAGACATATAGGTTGAGGATCGGTAGCTTAACATCTCTAGCTGCCCTTAGTTTTGAAATTGAGGTAACTTGCTAATGTATCCCATTTGGTGGTTGTGTTAGCGACTTTTAGTTGTTTTTAGAATATGTTTTATTGTAATCAATCCAATAACACATTTTGAAGCTTGTTTTCGAGGTTTTATTTTGACAAACATCTATTTCTAAGAAAATGGCAACCAAATAATTTTTGAAAAGATATGGTAAAAAAATCTGAAAGGTTATTTTTCTAAATACTAACCAAACTAGACATTTCCATCATTTTTAAACTACATAAGCAATTTTGTTGTAAGGGTTTTAAATCTCACTGTTGCGAGGAGCAACTCTCCTTTGCTTATACTCCATAATCATAACTAACGAATAGTATCTCTAATGCAGGGTCATAATATGACTGTTGTTGAAGCAGATGGACACAATGTTGAGCCTTTTGTAGTGAAAAATTTGTTTATTTACTCTGGTGAAACATATTCTGTCTTGATAAAAGCGGATCAAGCTCCTACAAGAAACTACTGGGCAGTTTCAAAAGTAGTGAGCCGAAAAAGCACAACTCCCAATGGGTTAGCTATTTTCAATTACTACCCGAACCACCCTAGAAGATCCCCTCCCACAGTTCCACCTGTCGGCCCAGCTTGGGATGATGTGGTGCCACGGTTAGCTCAGGGTGAGACAATGAAGGCCCGACAGGGTTACATCCTCCCTCCTCCTCAAACATGGGACCGCGTCATAGTCATGCTCAATACCCAAAACAAGATCAATGGTTACACCCGGTGGTCTGTGAACAATGTCTCCTACAATCTTCCCCATACCCCTTACCTAATCGCAGTGAAGGATAGAATGAACCATGTTTTCGACCAAACCCCTCCTCCAGACGGCTATGATTCGCAAAACTACGATATTTTCAGTAAAGCAGAGAATACCAATGCCACTGCGAGCAGCTCAATCTACAAGTTGCAGTTCAACTCAACAGTGGACATCATTCTCCAAAATGCCAATACAATGAATATTGATAACAACAGTGAGACCCACCCTTGGCATCTCCACGGGCATGATTTCTGGGTCCTGGGCTACGGGAAGGGCAAGTTTGACATCAACAGTGACCCAAAGAAGTATTACAATTTAGTTAACCCAATTATGAAAAACACTGTGTCGGTTCAGCCTTACGGGTGGACTGCTCTCAGATTTGTGGCCGATAATCCGGGAGTTTGGGCTTTTCATTGCCACATTGAGGCTCACTTTTACTTGGGCATGGGGGTGGTGTTTGAAGAAGGGATGGAGATGTTGGGGAGGTATCCAACATCTATTACGGGCTGTGGTGATACCAAAGGCTACCGTATGCCATAAACCCTTCGATAGGAAACCATTCTATACTTCAAATTCATAATTATTTTGTACGAAGTGTACATAGAGTAATAAGGCCTCACCGTCTACGGCCAATTAATTTTGACTTTGGTGCGTCCAAAAATACAGTATCAGAATTGGATGGTTTCGAGGGTCAAGTCTTCAAACCATCTTTTCCTAGTACTTATTTTTCTCTCACTATTGTTAGTTTGTTCCGAGTCTAAATGTCTTCAAATTCTAACACAGATAAGGATATCTGTTGGTACATTCTTTTTACAAGTCAAGAAATGGGTTGCTTAGAAATATCTTGATTAACTCGTAAAACCTTTCAAATGGAAGACTTTATCACATTTTCCACATGACCAATTTCAATGAGAAATACTGTTTGTAAGAATATGCTTTGGGCTAGACTGCTAAGATTGCCCTGTGCCAGTTCAAGATATGTTCTTGTTTCTGATTCAAGGTTTTTTTTTTTTTTTTTTTAAGAATGGGATCATATATATCATTGCAAAGCTAGGATTCAGCTGAACGAGAGAATACAGAGGACAACGGAAAAAGACACGAACAGAAGGGGGGAAGGGAGCACCAAAAAATCTAACAAACCAATAAGCCGTAATGCGTGAACTCTCGAAACAGTTGCCAGGGCTGAATCCTCACTGATACATCATTAATATGAACCATAAGCACACCACCAGGATCTCAAACTAGGAAAGCAGAAACGGGATGTCTATTTGATGGAACGAAAGCACCATCACAGTTGAATCATTAGAAGCCGACTAGAGGACGTTGCTATAGAAAAGTATTAGTATTCCCATGAGCGCGACTAGCTGAAAGATTCAATTAAAGGTACTACATAAAACCTGAGAAGAACACACCCATCCAGAATCGGCCTAAAGTATTTGGGTGCCCAATGCCTGCTCTAAGAATGCCCTAAACACTTGACAATTTTTACGGAAAAACAAAATAAACAGTTAGAGAAAGCCAAAACTATAGCATTAAATCTCCTTGACTAATACATACATACATATATATATATGTATTATATACATATATATATATATATATCAAAATTTGAAATTTCTCTTCAAAACAATTTTAATTTTAATTCTGATACTTGTTGCCCACGTGTTACTTTCACGTGCAACCACTCTGTGAGCAAGTGGAACAAGTAGAGTAGAGGGCTTTATAGGTGAGCACTTCGCCAATCGAGCCTTTGCTCTATCAATGTGGGACAAAAAAGTTGCAAAACAAAGTTTTCCACCTATAGTCTCACATTGCTAGTCGAAGGAAACAATAACGGCAGAGAATCTTTTATAAGTAAAAAGTCCTAAGCCTCAATACCAATGCTCAAGAGACGGAGCCTTACTTTTGAAACTTGGACGGAGTCTTTCCTAAAAAGAATCCAACCCAACCCAAATACAAAAAAAAAAAAAAAAAATTGGGGTGCCCCAAAAATTGGGCATATTGGGGATGCCCAAGGCCAAGCCTCGTGGGGCCTTCTGCCTGGGCCGGCTCTGCACCCATCAAAGAAGGAGATGAGTTCAGGCTTGGCCCAAAATAAAACCAAATCAGATAGAGTAGAACGTGGGGAAAGTGACAGTCCAAAACCTGTTTTGATAATTAATACCCTTCAAGAGCATGCTGTGAACATTTGTTAATACTGAAAATGTTCTTGATAGATATTAATTATTAAAACACGTCATTAGCCATCATTTTCCCTTGAATGTTAGATCAAAACCCCATGAAATACTAGGTGAGCTTGAAGCCGTACTGAATGTTGGTGGGGACAGAAAACAGATCACGCAAGTTCAAAAGAAGCACACCTAGGGATTGTCCATACGGAGATGTCCAGATTTTGGAAGTACTTCTTAAGATTTATGGTTTGATTATCTACAAGTGAGTACCGTAAAGTAAGTGAGGGGCGTGATTAGTGCAGTCGCTTTAGCTCTCCCAAAAATTTGGGTTGCACAATTGGATCCATTTAATTGCCTAGCTGTAGGACTGTTCCTCTGTTCCATTTCAAAGGGTCCACTTTCAGTATTTGAGATCTTTCACAAAATTGTCTATATGCTTTAATTTAAAATATTTTCATAGATAATATAAATCTTATTTGATAGTTCTCAATTACTCCGGTTTTAATTAGACGTATAGATCGTAAAATATAGACAACTTCTTGGAGGCACGTGTGTTGAAAATGAATCGTCAATATGGATTAATGGAGGGAGCAGAATAAATATGAGATTGAGAAGGGAGAAAAAGATTGTTAGAATATCCGGAGGTAGCAAAATGTGATTTTACATCTCACACTGCATTTGAAGAGTCATGTAGTAGGTATAATGACTTTTGAAATGGCCACCGCCACAAATGAATTCCAAAATCATGACGACCAATTTAAATGTTTAACAAAATGGATTTGTAAAGGCAAAAAAAAAAAAAGGATAAAAGAGAGTGCATTAGTTCTATCACTTTTGCCACACAAATCCGCAGAATACGTACAGAGTTAATTTTCGTTAATTTATCCTAGAAATTTACACACACACAAAATATATAGAATATGTATAGTATATAGTATTTGGGTATCGAATGGGAAATATATCTCTCTCTCAAACAACGCCCGGCCACCACGATTTATTTTTTTAACCAAGAAAATCCTACTCGAGTTGACCCAGATAATAAAATAGTAACTTCCATGGCTTGATTTTTTATTTTTTTTTAATTAAGGGCCACCACCCGGGGGATTGTGCTTCATTATTTTCATTTTAAAAAAGACAGATGGAGTACTGGATATGAAGCTACGTTCACCGTTTACCTAGTCTTTTTGGCTTATACTCGCCTATACAAAATTTTAATTATTTATTTTACCTACTCGTGATGTACATTTATTTATGGAGTATTTAATCCCTCGGCCTAACTCTCAACCCTATCTCTCTCTTCCTCTCTCTCTCTCTCTCTCAACCCTAGCCATCACAACTCCTCGATCTTCTCCCTTCCCCTCCTACTGTGGGTTACATACCCGTGTGCAGCGGCGGGAGGGGGAGGCCATGGTACTACCGACTCCATTTCTTTGTTTTTTTTCCCTTCTATCTCTCCAGATCTACGACTTGTCGTCTGATGTTAGAACGAGAGTTATTAGTTTCGTCTTTGGACGAATTTTATCTACAGATCGGGTTCTCTCAATCGAGATTGTTTCACAACGATATCTGTACTTCAGCGTTCTATCCCTACACGATGTCTTTGGCAAGGCAACCCGTGGCGACTTGGCAGATCTGTAGTTCTTGGAGTTCGTACTTGGGTGAAGTGCATCTAATCGTCTGAGTATTTGGTGTCTTTTGTACTTAACTTTGCACTTTTTCTCGTTTGAGACTATTAATTAAATGTTAGGCAGTTTAAAAGTATCGCTATTGCGTCAGACCATGTTTGGATTAGGATGGAAAACATCGATTGTCTTGTAATTTACTTGTTTCTATTTGTTAGATGATTAGTTTGGCTTTGTCCACGTTCGTTGTATAATGATCTCCGTTTTGTAAGTGCCCATCAATACAATCTTCCTACTTTTGACCCAAAAAAAAATGTACATTTATTTGTTTGTTTGTTTATTTATTTATTTATTGGTTGAAATGAGCTTAAATTAAATTAGCTAGTAATCAAAGAGTACACAAGTCTATGGTACAAAACCCTCCGGGCATCTGCCCTTAACTCAATAGAAATACAACTACGCATAGAATCGAAAACATGAAAATCAAAAGTCTCTTCGGTGGCCAAGGTTGGCTAAGCGGTCCGCGCATGAGTTGCCTTCGCGAAAATTATGACTCACTTTCTCCACTCATAGATGTACATTTGTTTATGCACTCATGCTAAGGGTGCCGAACTATTTTTTTATTTTAGTTATCAAAAAAAAAGGGTGCCGAACTATTGGGGTACCGAAAATTTACAAACGGTTTATGAGGCCCACATTTCGGTCCCACAAGAATAATCCAAATCATTTATTAATTTTAAACTATTTTTAAAGTGGCCCTTTCAAAAAATTAGTTCAGTTAAATATGTGTAATTACTTGATTCAATCTTCCAATTTCTCCTTCAGAATATAGGATCCTAAAATCTGTAGGAAAACTTGAAGTTTAAGTTAATTACTTACACCTATCTAATTGAGCTACATTTTTTATAAGGCCACTTGAGAAATTATTTTAAAAATTAAACGGTTCGAATAATTTGAATAGGACCCAAGGATGAGCCCCGAAAGCCGTTGTACATTCTCGGTACTCAAAACTCACATGCTCAAAGCACGGCGTGTAGCCACCGCGCAAACCACAGATCTCTCTTTCTCCCACGACTAGTATTATATTTATCTTTCCTTTCGGTATGGGAACGCGGAAAGCCCCCTAGAGTTTAGCTGACTACTCAATTAAAAAAAGAATGCAAAAATTTTAAAATACCTTCCAAACTTCGACCTCAATTTTTAATAGAAATTCAAATTTCGCTAAACTTCAATTGAGCACCTAAACTATTGATCCGTTATTCAATTGTCCCATACTGTTTAAATTCGTCAAATTGATGACAGATTTTTGTTAACTTGGACCCTCATAATCCTCTCTCCAAACATAATCCCATCCCATGAACACCTCTCCTTCTTCAACCGTGAAACCAAGTCATTGTCTTCAAATTGTGATATTTCCCCTTCTAATTACAGTCTCATCATCGTTATCAACTAGCCAACTCTCCAACCCTGGCCCGTTCAATGTGCTATGAGGCACCAAGAATCCACCACCACCTCCCGTTGCCATTCTATTCACCATTGTCGCCGTCGCTGCTAGACAAAATTGATCCAAGATACATTGTGGAGTAGAGATTAGTCCCTTATGGCCCCAACCCTCTTCATAACTTTAAAAAATCCACTTCTTTCTTTTCCTCCATTTTGATTAATTCCAATCTGGATTGTCCAAGAACTTTTCTCATTCTTCCATTTTGATATTGCCTTTACCCTTGATATGATGGATATAATACTCAACATAGCTATTGAATCCAAAAATTCAGTTTTCTTCCTTCGTTCCTCAAACCTTTTTTTAAATGAGATTGTTATTTCCACACTTCTTTTTTAACTACTTGTTTTGTTTTGGTGAGTGTGAAGTTGAATTTCAATTTGGTGGAATTAAAAAAAAAATAGGGTTGAAAATAGTCTGAATAATTGTTGAAGGGAGTTTGTATTAGCTAGGGAATTGGAAAAATTAGGTTTAGGCTCCGTTCAGTTGTCGGAAATGTTGTACGGAAAATTGGTTCCCAGAAAAAGTAAAGTGAGATGAAGGAAAGAAAAATAAGAAAAGATAAGAAATCTTGCAGGAAAACAAGAATTTCTTCCTTTTAGCAAGGCCTATTTTGCAGGAAAAGGTTTCCCAGTGAAAAAGTTAAAGTTGTGGGTCCTACAACTTTCTTGGTAATTGAATGCATAGAAAATTAGAGGAAATTTGGTGTGTGTGTGAGAGAGAGAGAGAGAGAGAGATAGCTCCACTTGTTCTCAATTAGCTATATAACTTATTTAGATTTCACCAATTTTACGAATTTAGATGGCAAGGAGCTAATTAAATAAAGGCTCAATAGTTTGGGTGTTGAGTTGAAGTTTAACAAAGTTTGGGTATCTATTTGACATTGAGATCAAAATTAAGGAGATATTTTAAAATATTCTAAATTCGAATTACAACCTTTTACACAAATTTTCAAGTGGATGAAATCGGTCAAGTGTTTCACTTTGAAATGGGATTGCACATGTTTATGGCTTGAACGAGATTTTCTTTTTTGACAAAATGGAGAAGATTATATTAATATAAGCACATCGCCACTCACATAATGGAGTTTATTACAAATATCTTGAACAAAGCCAAACTAAACATCTAACTATTTGAAAAACACAAGGCAGTCAACATCTTTCACCCCAATGTTAAGCCTAAGGCAAACAATAGCACTCACAATCTGTTGTATATTCATACCTAGAATCAACAGTCTCAAGAATACAGTAATGTGCTAGCCAAAGATAAAAGACAACAAATATCAAGACGAATTCAAGTATGAACGCATCAATAAATTTCCAAAAATTATAGATCATATTTAACAAGCCGCCACGAGTTGCCATGCGAAAAACATCACGTAGGATAAGAGCACTGTTGGCACGGATATCATTGTGAAGTAACATCTTCTCTGAAAACCCAAACTGTAGATGAATATTTGTCGAAAGACGAAACTAACTCTTGAGATGATTAACGAAAGAAAAAACTCTCAAAAATCACGACAAGTCGTTGGTACAAAGAGATAAGAGAAAAACAAAATTTACAAAGACAAAACTATACCAGGACAGAGAAGAAAAATATTTGTGATGGCTAGGATTTAGGGAGAGATGAAATGTTTGACTTTGAACTGAATTGAACGAGAGTGAAGCCGGAGAAATAGGTGTGTGAAGGCAATAGCATTGTTTTTCGTGGTTAAACACGTGAAATGAGAGTAGACAGACCATAGAAATTTGAAAAGTCAAACGAGGAAAATGGGAAAATCATTTTAAAATCATTAGTAGGAATATAATACGTCACGGAATTCGTTACGGATAACGTCGTGGATGACATAGGAATCATTATGATTGACGTTTGACTTTTCAAATTAACATTTTCGTTCCAAATTTCTTAGAAGTAGTTCTATGGGTTGTAATAATGAAGAGTATTTTATTGAATTCTAGGAGTTTCTTCGTTTCAACTTTTCAAGAATTAAAATAAAATAGTTCTATGGATGACTCTCTTCCGAGTTTTGTATCGAAGTGATCCCGTTCGTTTTGGAATTTTTGGATTTAGATTTATAGATAATGAGTGCAGGGAGAAATAGAGTAATGATTGAAAATATGAATAATGATTGGAGAGAAATAAAGAAAAAAAAAATGAGAGTAATGATTGGAGGGAAATAAGATAATTATTAGAATTTAAAATCGAAAACCCTTAAACGAACATTCTGAAATTTCTTGAAAATTTTGAGAAGGAACATTTAATTTGTTGAAAATATTGATTTTAGCAATCCTTGAGGTACAATTCGGAAGAGAGTCATCCATACAACTATTTCATTTCGCAAACTCTTTTTTTTTTTTTGAACGGTAAAAAGATTTCATTAATTTTTGAAATTGTTACAAAAACCTAAAGACAAGGAGAATGACATCATATTTCTAACAAAGGTAAAAATAATCATATGTCCAATCCGAGACCCAAACACTCACTCAATGCGACCGGACCCAGTTTTTTCCCATTCCAACTCTTTATTTTTAATTCCAGAGAATAGCATGTTGCGGATATAGTTAAATGATTTTTTTTTAACGGCAATATATAATTAAAGGATTTCGTGTTAATGGATATGCTCATGTTGTCATGGGTTATATAACTGTAAAAGAACGCGTATATGACGTACTTGATTGGTGCCTCTCTTGTACTCTTATTCATATGAGCATGCTTTGATTCCGTAAGCACATCTCTCCCTCTTCAAATCTCTTAGAATAGAATAGATTAAATTTAACGAATGACAAAAAAAAACACTTTCTTTGTCAAATCGGAGACATCTTCTTTGCAGATTCGTTTTTGGTATTGTAAGGGCATGTGTACGTAATAGCCTATGTATAGTGTGTACGCCATTGAAACCAAACTAGAGAGCATCTTTAGAACAGTCAAGCTAACATGTGCCCTATAGGCATACTTTAAGAATGTCAAAGTACAATATTTAACTATTTTTTCCCTCCGCTTAATTGTTGTTTTCTCTGCACGCAATAAAGACTTTATTTAAAAAATGCATCAAACATTTATAACAACCAGAATTCAGGATTAGGCTAAGACCATATAGTAGTGGAAATTAAGGTAGAAATGGCTGTATCTATGTTGTTAAAACTCAAAAGCAAAAGGTCAGGTTGGGGGGGAATTGCCCGCCACATGTGAAATTGGTGCTTTTAGTTTTGAATTTGTCGGCCTTGTTCGGCTTAAAAAGCCATTGGCTTTCCCTCCATTTTTGTGTCAAGTAAAGCCAAAAAAAACGAAAATAAGCCAATTGTTTCGTCTTTATTCAAAAAAATTAAAAAATTAGATTTCGGTCAAAAAATTTTATTTTTTAGATTCCTCTTGTCATGAAGATGCAATAATCCCCAAAAAATTGACAATAAGCCAAGTAATACGAAAAAAATTTGAATAAGGATAAAAAATAAGTCACTTTAGCTTATTTATCCGAACAACCCTAGTAGAAAAAGTGAGGGTTAAAAATTGGTGCGAGTGATTTTTCGAAAAAGGCAAATGCTAAAATTATCTTTTTCCATGAACTAGTTACAGAACTTTATCAACTGGGCCCACAATCCTCCGTCTTATTTTTGCAACAGTAACTCGCTACATGAGGCTAGGCACTGCAGCGATACTAAACATAAAGAAGAAACCCTATGCCAAAATGTCTTCTTCTCCCTCGTTTGCTCTCTCTAAAGAAGAAACAATACCCTAGAAATGAGAACTCATCTTCTGGATCGAAACCATAAGGGCAGTGATCGAGTTCTGATCAAAACCCTAATGAAACCTTAAGCAACAATTGACGGCGAAGTCAGAGGAAAGGTCAGGATTGAGTTCCGATTGATGGCGATTGGCGATTTTCAATCCGCGAAGCTCTCCTCCAATGGCAACCATCTAGATCGAAGATTGGATATGGATATATTTCAAATTATATACTATGTATTTATATATTTATTAGGGAGACTTGGCCGAAAATCTTTCATATTTATATTTTTTGAGTTCAAGGACGTGCACTTTTTGCAATTAAACATAATACTATTGTGTTGCATGATTACTAAAACACATTTTCTACAAAACTAGTCACTAATAACTAAAAGTTAGTGAAAGTATCTAAAACCTTAGGGTACCCTATGAAAGTGCCTAAAATCCTGGAATACTCTATTAAAGTGCCTAAAACTCTAAATCCTATGCAAGTGTCCAAACTACTAAAATCCTATAATAGGAAAATGTACCCTAAAATTCTATAACAGTGCCTAAACCCTAGGGTACCCTATCCTACCCTAGGGTAGTTTTTTCATGAAAATATATTTTGTCCTTATGGCTCAACAACTCAAAAAGTTGAAGAACCTCTATTAAAAATTATTTTGATGGCGTCATTTTCCTAAATAAAAACTACTACTTTAATCTTTCTTATGGCTAATTTTCCATTTAAATTGTTACGGGCTTGTTGAACTAATTTTCCGGCGACTTGAACCTTTCGTCTACTCGTCAAATAAAACGTCCGGTGTGAGATCATGTGATCAGACACCCAACCATTCATCTCAAATTATAAACATCCCCCCAAGAATTTTTAAATTGATCAGACAGTCTCAAGGTAATTGATCATTTATAAAACATCATTAATATCATTTTTTTTGCTAAACAAAACGATTTTATTGACCATACCTGCAATCACGTTGATTGGATATTGGTTGATAACGAACCCGCAAAAGGCCGGCCAATTGCTTTAAGGTAATTGATTTTTCACATTCCCTTTTTTATAACCACACTCTCCTTTTTGTCCTCTCATGATGTGAATTTGCAAAACAGTAATGAACATTTCATTCATACATCACACTTGGAAGAATGACATTGTAAATTCACACCACAAAAAATACAAAAAGGGGAGTGTGAAAATCACTACCCATTGCTTAAACAGGGACATAAGATCCAACTAATCTATTTTTAGGTCAATCATTAATCAAACAAAAAATGATAGGATACATAAAACTTGGTCTATGAAAGGAAATGAATGGTCCCGATTCACAACACTGTGAATCGGGACCATTTATTTCCTTTTATAGACAGTTTCATAGACGAAGTTTAATGTATTGTGCCAGTCCTCTTAATCAAATTAACCTACGTACCGGGCCCGCTGAGGAAACTTTGTCTCATCATGTGATTATCCACTATGTCGTTTATAGATCTTGGGATGCAATACTAAATAAAATAAGCATTTTTGGAGCCAAAAAAAAGTAAATTATGTCATTGTTATGATCAAATACATTACACGATGTGTGACTGTTTTTTTTTATTTTGTCAATATTGTATACATCAGCGGAGGTTAGTGGGGTGTTAGTATGTTAGTCCACTCAGAATTCAAAGGCTGTTAATAACCCTGAACCCCAGACCACCTCTCGCGGAGTTTGAACCGTGCTTCTGCTGAGGGAGACAAACGTACTAACTGAGCTAAGAGCTCATTGGTGATGTGTGAGTGTGGGAGAGACCAAGTGGAGGCAGCTTAATAAATGGCTTTACCCATTTAGTATATATTAAGGTGCCTTAGACTGCACGCCCAAGTCATTTTAAAATATCAATCTTTGGACAATTAAACGATTCAAAAGTCAACTGAGAAACGAAATCTACTCAAAATCCTAGAGAACGAATTTGAAATCAGGAAATACCCACCCTGGCTAGAACCCTTCTTTCTATGAGCCATTGTTAATTTATCATTACGCCATCTGTCTCCATTTGCCTAGAAATTTACAGTGTAGAACTGTTCTTCCAATCCTATTTTTTAATCGGGTGTCTGAACGAATTTACGTGTAAACTTTCTTCCATAAGCTTGGAAATGCGCGTACCTAGCTATACGTATATAAATACCCAAAACATTTCAAACAAAACTCAAGCATCAAATCCATCGACGGAAAAGACTATTTGGCTACAACCCATTTCATTCAGCTCAATTTTAAAGCCATGGGGCATGAGCTTAAATTGGTGACTCTGCTTCTCTTTCTCTCTTTGCTCTCTGTTCCATCTGCGGAGGGGGCAATCCAGTATCACAAGTGGGAGGTGAAGTATGAGTACAAGTCCCCGGATTGTTACCAGAAACTCGTAATCACCATCAATGGGCAGACGCCGGGACCAATGATTGAGGCCCAGCAAGGGGACACGATTGTTGTGGAGCTCAAGAACAGCTTGGTGACTGAGAATGTCGCCATCCATTGGCATGGGATTCATCAGGTAAGTTTGATCAGAAAATGGAAAAATACCAGATAATGTTTTGCAGGTTATAGAGTCATCAACTATTGACTTTCCGAGTCAATTTACGTTCACCTGTAAACGGTGCATGTTGCGCTTGTCAATATTATGAGATTAATCTCCTCTCGGAGGTGAACGCGTTTCAAATCAGACCTGCCTTTTAAGACGTGTTAGGCACACTTTAATTTTGGCTCAACGTTTGCCAAAACTCACTTGCTCAGACCATTCACTTCAAATGAATCCGAACCATACATTACTCAAAAAAATAATAATAAAATTTATGGCTCGTATTCAGCATAGGTGTAGTGTAACATACGCGCTTGACAAAAATATGCATCCTACAACATTTTGCGTAGCTTTTTTCGTTCCAATTTTGTGTACCTAGAATTTTTGTCAGTCATTGTAATTTTGTCGAGGCAGGGGTTGACATGGGTGGTAAAGACCGAGAAGTGGTCTCTAGGTTCGAGTGCGATCAGGTTTGTCTCCGAGAGTGATTCTATTTGAACCCAAAAAAGTTTCATTCCTAAAAATCATGCAAATGATTAGTGGGGGTCCGGATCAAGAACTTTAGCGAAAAAGAATTCGAAGGAATAAAGTTCAATTAGTACTACTGATTGGAAATCGAAACAGCCCATTCATGTTTGCATTATGTATATTTTCTAATTTTCTACTACTATATATTTTGACACTCCATTTTTAACCACTGACACTCCACTTAGTGTGTTGATCATGTGACTTAACAAAGAGAGGTGCTACTGGTACAGATTTCATATCTGTACCAGCGAGTACATACTTCTTTTAGGCCCGTTTCGGGTCTCCAAAAAATGATCAGAGCCGCTCATTTTGTTTAAAATATTTTGTTTATAGACCCTACAAAAAATAAGCTCAATCCGGTATCAATTAGGGTGTGTACGAAACATTTAACTTTGTCCCAGAATAAGCTTGAATTTTAAAGCAAAGTTGGAAGTTTAGTAAACGTTCTTATTGATATTGGATTGAGCTTATTTTTTGAAAGGACCGTTAGCAAAGTATTTTAAACAAAATGAGCAACTCCGATAATTTATTTGGGACCCGAAACGGGCCCAAAAGACGTATGTACGTGATGTATGTACATGAACATATATACTCATAGACTTTCTGCTTAAGAAAATAGAAAGTGGAGTGTTATTGGCTAAAAGTGGAGTGCCAAAATCACCATCCATTTATATACTACAAATAGAAACTAGTCGTATGATTTCCAACTCTTGTCATTTACTCTAAACAAGTATACTGTTTAGGATTTTCTTCTGGCTTATCAGCAGTCCCTTTTAGGATCACATTCATTTTAATAATCTCATGGGGATCTTTACAGAGATATTCCTGTACTTCGGCCCTGTTCCGTTAAAGTTTTTTAGTTTTTAAGTACTTAATATTTTCTGTTTTACGAGATAGGTCATTTTCTCATAATATATCATATTTTAATTCAAAAAATAAGTACTTATTTTAATTAGTAAAACACACGTACCCTTATGGTTTCTTGAAGTCCGAAATTTTCTTCTTCTTTTTTTCTCATAGGAAACGTTCCTCTCAAGCTTTACTCTCTCCGGTCACTGTCCAGTTTTCACTTTTGTGGACCCATCCCAGGCTCATAATAATGATTGGAACCGTTCATCTTATAGATCTCGTTGAGAACTTCAACCTCACCAAAAATCATGTTGACCGGATACCGTTTGATACTTAATCGGCACACATTTAATCAAGTATCAAACAGTATCCGATCAACATGATTTGAATACCAATCCCTCTCCACCCATGACCGGCCAGTTAAATAAGTTTGGATATCAATACAATATGCATATAATGCTAACAACTAGATGGGCTAACAACCGTCCACTAGACAGTGAATAATAATATAATATGCATATAATGCTGAATAAGTTTGGATATCATCAATATATTTTTACAGATATCAACGCACTTTTCTCTAGTATCATTACACTTTCTACGTATTATCCACCGCCCTGAGCCCTGTAGTAAGCATTTTTAGTTCTTTGTTTGCAGAGAGGAACACCTTGGTTTGATGGAGTAGCAGGGGTGACTCAATGTCCAATTATGCCAGGAGACACCTTTGTTTACAAATTTGTGGTAGAGAGGGTAAGCTTAAAAAAACCCTCTGAAACAGAGCTTTTCTATTCCAACATTTTACAATCACATAGTTCTGAATATTTTGCATTTGAATTATTAATAATCTGCAGCCTGGAACATATTTGTACCACGCACATTACGGCATGCAAAGAACTAACGGGTTGTTTGGAATGATCCAAGTATCGCTTCCATCGGGAGTATCGGAGCCCTATATCTACTATGATGAGAAAAGCATCATTTTAACGGATTGGTACCACAAAAGCACTATCGAACAAGCCACTGGACTCTTGTCCATACCCTTTGGTTGGGTCGGCGAGCCTCAGGTACAATACGCCCAGTACTGCACATCTTTCTACAAAAATTGGCCCGATTTGTAGCATTACCGGAAACGTTATATATCATGTTGATCCTAACGCGTTTTATTGCTTTGCAGTCGCTTTTGATACAAGGAAAAGGGAGCTTCAATTGCTCAACTCCGGGCATAGCAGCCAGTCTTTGCAATGCCACAAATCCCGAATGCTCTCCCTATGTTATGACCGTGGTTCCAGGGAAGACGTATAAGTTGAGGATCGGTAGCTTGACATCGCTGGAGGCCCTTAGTTTTGAAATTGAGGTAACTTGCAACAGTTTCTTGCTTGGTTGTTATTTAAATAATTTGTCGAGGTTTTTATTTTGGAAAAAGCAACGTACTTGTAAGAAATCCAACAAAAAATACAAAACTAGGAAGCTAACATGTTTAATAGAATAAACTACGAAAATAATGCATATTTAGTGAAAAAAATTCGCGACAAGTTATGCAAAGTTTTAGTTTTGTAAAATTAAACAAAACTAATTAAAGAAGATAAATTTCAATTAATTTGTTTTTAAACTAAAAAGAGTAGCACTATCAGGATTAGAGGTGACAATTCCAACCCATATTTCTTAACCCACTTAAATCCGTCCACTTATAACCCAACCCAACCCGCCCATATTGTATAATGGGTTTATATGGGTTGAAACCATCTAAACCCATATTTTTATGGGTTTAGATGGGTTAAAAATGGGTCCAATATGGGTTAGAACTAAAAGACCAATGCTCAAGTGTTAATTACTGCTTAAGCTGAAAATCCTCGCCTACCAAATTCGGTCTTCATTATTTACTTCAATCAGATTTATCCCCGATCATCAGAAATTCTCTCTCTCTCTCTCTCTCTCTCTCTCTCTCTCCATTTCAAAGACTTTTTTAAAGAATTAAACTGAAACAAATCTGGATTTGACACATTTTTTTTTTTGTCCTTAATCAAGATTTTTTCATATTTAATAATTTTGTATCATACTTTTGTGACTTACTAATTCGTCTCGTCAAGAGGAATCGAAAAGGTAAAAAATTTTGATCGAAACTTATAACTTTTTAAAAAGACAAAAACAGTAACCATTGACGAAGAAACGAAGGAGCTGACCGACAAGGAAAAATCGAAGCTCTGAAAAATTAGACCAATTAGTTACTACTAGCTTTTCGGATAAATTGAGAGTGATTTATTATTACTCCATTTTTTTTCATTTGTTAGTTTTACGTCAAACTTTTGTAACATATTGATTTGTTGCGATTAGAGGAGCCGAAAAGTTACAAGTCACAAAAATAATTAAGTTTTAATCATAAAATTTTACTTAGTTTTGAGTTTGAAATTAGAGGTCTAGATTAAGATTCATTAAATCTTAAAAAAATTGAGTTTTAGTCCTACTCTCTCTCTCCTATTCTTTCTTTCTTTCTTTCTTCCACAAACCAAACCCAAATACTACAACACTTCGCAAACATTAATTACTTCACAATTTTCAAAAAACGTAGTAAAACAGAATCAGTAATTCTAGACCTACATTTCCCGCCTTTTTCTTTTCCTTTCTGTTTTTTGGAATAAGGAGAAACAGAGCGTCATATGCTAGTTCTTGTCTTCACCTCCTCCGTGGAATTTCTGCTAGGAATAAGTACTGAGGCCTTTTTATTCAAAAAAATTGAGTTTTAATCACAAAATTTTACTTTTCTGAATCCCTTTATTGAGACAAATCAGAGAGGGGGAAAGGAAAACCACACAACAACAACAACAACAACAACAAAAAGGAAAACGGGTCAGGTCGGGCGGGTTTAGGTTTGGCTTGACACACATTCGACCTGACCCGTTTCAACCCGTTTACTTTTTGACCCATATTCGACCGCCCCTATTTGACCCACAACCCGTTTCAACCCGCCTAGACCCGCCCGTTTGCCACCTCTAATCAGGATGCAACTTTCTTTTTGCATATAGTAATGACTTCAGAAATTAAACAAGTGACATTTACTCATGAGTACTAATATTAGCTTCAATATGCAGGGTCATAATATGACGGTTGTCGAAGCAGATGGATTTAATGTGGAGCCATTTGTAGTTAAGAACTTATTTATTTACTCCGGTGAAACATATTGTGTCCTGATAAAAGCAGATCAGGCCCCTACGAGAAACTACTGGATAGTTTCAAAAGTAGTCGCTCGAAATAGCACAACTCCCAATGGCTTAGCCATTTTCAATTACCACCCAAACAATCCCACAACGTCCCCTCCCACTGTTCCACCTGTAGGCCCAGCTTGGAATGATGTGGAGCCACGATTAGCCCAGAGTCAAGCGACCAAGGCCCGACAGGGCTACATCACCCCTCCTCCCCAGAAGTCGGACCGCGTCATAGTCTTGCTAAATACTCAAAACAAGATCAATGGTTACATCCGGTGGTCTGTCAATAATGTCTCCTTCAACCTTCCCAATACCCCTTACCTGATCGCGGTCAAGGAAAAACTGCACCATGTTTTCAACCAATCCCCTCCTCCAAACGGCTACGATCATCGACACTATGACATCTTCAATCCCCCGACGAATCCCAATGCCACTACTAGCACCTCAATCTACAAGTTGCAATTCGATTCAACTGTTGATATTGTCATTCAAAATGCCAATGCTTTGCCAGCAAATAACAGCGAGACGCACCCTTGGCATCTGCATGGGCATGATTTCTGGGTCATGGGCTACGGGAAAGGCAAGTTCAACATTCACAAGGACCCCAAGAAGTATAATTTGGTTGATCCAATACTGAAGAACACAGTATCGGTTCAACCTTACGGGTGGACTGCTCTGAGGTTTCGGGCCAATAACCCGGGAGTTTGGTACTTTCATTGCCACATTGAGTATCACTTGTTTTTGGGTATGGGTGTGGTTTTTGAAGAAGGGGTTGAGAAGCTTGGCAAGTTGCCACCATCTATTTTTGGCTGTGGTGATGCCAAAGTCTCCCCATAGGTCATGATCATGTTGTTAATTGGTTTTGGGTCAGAGTGTCTTCAAATTCTAGTATTCTACAACAAACAAAGACTATTTGCTTGTCAAAAAGTGCATGCATGACATCACTTTGTGGTGAGACCTACACCATTTCAATCAATAAGAGGGAGGGTAACGTTCGCCCTCTTTTTAGGAGGGTGAACACAAAATTGCACTAGTATCAAGCAAATAGGAATAGGGTAGTGATTTTCGCACTCTCTTTTTTTATTAGTGCACTCCATTTTTTGTAATTCAGTGAATTTTAATTTTATGTGTATTTTTTTTTTCATTAAAAGACAAGAAGCGAGGTATATTTATAGTTATCAAAAAAATAGGGTGTGAAAATCAGTTCTCATGGGAATACACCTTTATCAATAAGTACTGTGCACCATTCCGATGAGAAAGCATTGTGGGTGAGAATGAGATCTCTATTCTTCTCATTCTCTTGCTTTGCTTTGAGGGAGACTGCTAAGACTAATTTGGGGAATATACAAATTTACTATTCGAAGGTTTTTTTTTTTTAAATCGGCAATTTTTTTTTATTAATCTCCGAATTCAAAAATTACAAAGATTAAAAGGATAAGGATAACCAAAAGAAAATATTTCTACCTAAGGTTGCCCCAGACCCATGTGTTGGTAAGATACCAACAAAAATGGGCCAAGCCCAAACCCCAAACATCACCCCACACCTAGAAATAAACCATGCCGTTTAGAAATTGGTTAATCGGTAAAAATACATGTACTTGATGTCCCGCCCAAGAAAGAGACCCAAGTCCTAGTAGACCCGCTAAATGGTGAGCACCTTCCGAAAGCCCAAATGCACCCTAAATCAACCGCCAACATAGAAAAGAGAGCTGCTAATGGTACAACAAAAAGCTGTACAGCAGCGTGTACAAATGGGTTTTGCGCCCGTCTCGGGTCCCGCAAAGATGATCGGAGCCGCTTGATAAATTTTGAAGCAAAGTTAGATGATTCATAAACGTCTTTACCAATATCGGATTGAAATGATTTTTTACAGGGACCGTAGACAATATGTTTTGAACAAAATAAGCGGCTCCGATTATCTTTATGGGACCCGAGACGGGCGCAAAATCCATCTGTACACGCTGCTGTACAGCTTTTGCTGTACCGCAATCTTTACTGCATAGAAAATGCTTCGCCACCGCCTCCGGAACCCGGGGAGTGAAGGTTGTTGATCAACCTTCAACTTTTCAGGTAGGGATAATAAATTTGGAAGGTTGGTTATCTTTTGAAGGTTCTACTAGAGCTTCTAAAACATAATTATTTCAAATCTCCTAGTGTTTTATATTTGCTACATCTGCTCGAGATTCTAAGATTATTTTGAGTAATCTCTTTGGAAAAATGACAGCCAAGGACGTGTTTTGATAATTAATACCCATTAAGGACATTTTCAGCATTAACAAATGTTCTTAATTTGTTTTTGGCGGGTATTAATTATCAAAACACGTCCTGGACCGTCATTTTCCCCATCTCTTTTCTTGGTGAATAATTTGAGGAATCTCAAACAGGGGAGATGAGTTTGGGCTGGGTCCAAAATAAAACCAAATATGAATGAGTTTGGTCTAAATGAATTCTTTTTAAGATAGTCAGCATTATTTGTTTTTGTGATCTTTCATCTAGTTTTTTTATCAGAATTTTTAGGATTAATCGTTCGTCTAGACGAGAGGGTCAGAAGAGTATAAAAATAAGAACCGAAATTGAAATAATTGAAATAATCATTCTTCAAGACGAGAGGGTCAAGAAAAAGTTTAGAAGCTCAAAAAAAATATTGGAAAAAGTTTAATTATGACAACAATAAAGTGAGTTGTTAGAAACTTATTTGTCTATAGCGAATACTTGCCTTTGCTTGTGTTTATAGTTTTTACTTTTTAGATTCATCACTTTAAGGTAATTACAAATCCAAAAAAAAAAAAAACTCAATGCAAAAATTAACAAAAATTTTAAAAAGACGAACAAAAATAGCAAAACCAAAATTTAGGCCAGATAGGTTTGAATGCTAGAGTAAAAGCCCATGAAAAGGGTGGGCCTGAAAGCGGTGATGGTTAAGCTTCTAGCCCAACCAGTTTTTTTTTTTTTTTTAATTTTATGAAAGCGGCTTTCTGCTGTATAATTAGCAAAAGAAAGCTGCTAATAAATAATGCAATTATTAGAATTTTTTTAGAAGATTAGTTTTTCTTTTATTTGCCTTAGAAATATTAGGAACAAATCATATAACCTCAGAAAAGAGGTGGAAACGAAATGAAAATAGCTCTTTAAGTAAAATTTCTCTACAAGTGAAGCATTTATAAGTTTTATGAACAAGAAAAAGAATCACGCATCTTGACTAATTCTGAGAGCTCAGTCTCATTATTCACTTGCGGGGAGCCTAATTAAAGGTAGAGCAAAGCTTCGTATGAGCTCACCTCAAATGAGTGGATAACACCTGGGAGGTTACGAACCTGAGATCTTAGGAGAGAGCAAACCTCTAAGTCTTAGGTCTTAACCACCAAGCCAACCCCTTGGGATTTAATGGGGTTTGATTAACACTTACATTGATTATTTAATAGTTTAACTAAAACCAAGAAAATAATAAAATGTTGCGCTATTGAATAATCTAAGTCGTTCATCTTATAAGTCTCAATTTCTTTCAACCATGGAAAAAATCAAGTTAATTAAATATCGATAAACCTCGGTTGAACTATGTTTGTTAGACGACAAATAAAAGATAAAAATTTATCCGTCTATTTCTATTGTGACAAATATGCTTCCTCCATATGCATACCGATGTAAGATCAACTTGAATTTTCACACAATTGTTAGAAGAGAAGCCAATTGTAAAAGTCTACCTGTCCATTTCTCTTGTTATAAATACAATTCGTTCATGGATATTGATGCAAGAACTACTTGATTTTTAACCTAAATGCCAAACACGTTTGACTTACAAAATGAACAACTTAGATCATCATATAGAGCTATACTAGGTCACATGAATGATCATCATTAGAGAATTCTTACCCGTTGTTTGCGCATCTAATGATTTTTAAATTATATTTACAAATTAAGTAATAGTGCTCGTAAAAAGACAACATTGTAAATTTATTTGTTTACTCTTTCACATTTGGAAGGACAATTCTTTAAAATCACATTACAAGAAGACAAAAAAAGAATTGCAGTTATAAGAAATGGGGTGTGAAAAAATAAAATCACTACCGATGAAATTGTAAATAAAATCTAACAAGTGGATATGTCTTTTTTATTTAGCCAGATTACATATCATTAATCTAATAATACCCTAATTGACTTCGACTTTACTAATTTTGATGATTTTTAAACTTTCCCTATAAAGAGATAGACTCGAAACGACATCCGTTATGGCAATGACATCAAAGGGATATTAAAGAAAGATTACATATCATTAAATGATGACGATTGGTAGAGATATAAGACAGTATCCAGCTATTTATTGGTATTAGCTTTTATGGTGGTCGAGCAACTTTGAAAATCAGGGGAAGCTCTTTTCAACTCATTAAATTTCGAGATTAACTAGTTTATTATACAAATAATCTTGAACAAATTTTTAAAAAGCCCAATACGAGTTAAGCTTTAACAGTTTAGGTCCCGTTCTATTAAGGTTTTTATTTTTTAAGTATTTATTATGTTCCGTTTTATGAAACAAATCATTCTCTTAAAATACAATCTTTAGTTCATTAACGGCTCTATTATTTTAATAAGCTTTTTTTTATTTTACAAGCATTGGTTTTTTTTTCCTGAAGGACGTGAAGTTGATCATAGAGCATAATGAGTCCTGAATTGGGATTTGGGGGGCTGCTGTTCCGGAGCAAACAATACTGTCCCGAGTCCAAAAACTTGATCTGAAACGTTCACTTGAAAGATCTCATCGCGTACTATGGCTTTGCAAAAAATCGAATCAATTGAACATCGATAACTTAGTGAACAAATCCTCTGTTTTACATTGCTATTATCAATGTCCAAAATATTAAGCTATATTAAACCCTTCATTTTATGCTCTGGAATTGTCCTGTTAATGTGTGTGGTGGGGGGCATAAATTGACCTCGGATTTGGCTGCAAAGAATTTCTTTTATTAAAAATTTAAGGTAGTAGACCAAAGAATTTCGTTTCGGTTCCATTAATTTGACACGAACTGCTCTATCTTTACTCGTCTCAATGATGTTATTCATTAAAAAAATTAAATTAATCAGACATCAAAACTGTTGTACTCGCGATTCAAATAAAATGGCTCACCATCAGGCATCAATATCTTCCCCACATGGAATACAAGTCTATATTCCAATGAAAGGTACCAACGATCCAAAGGGTTTGGTGAAATGAGTATGGAAAGCAAATAAGCGTTTGTTCTCCATGAGGGTTTGAATACAATGGAGGCCAAATATTAGCTAGAAACCTCAAGGCCACTGAGGAGTTTGCCCAGTCTTTTACTTCAGAATTCCGGAATTAACCAAGGTGCACACATGCAAGCTGACCCGGATATTCGGTTATCAAAAGAAAAAAGAAGAAGAAGAAAGAGCCAACATCGATCTACAAAATCATTACGAAAAGTGAAAACAATAATTCTAGTACCACATACACTTACATACCCACACTCACATGAGTGGTAGGTCCCACACACAATTGCACCAATCATGGTGATTTTTAAAGACGCGTCAGTCATGGTAATGTGTTTTGCAATGTTGATGCATTATATATGAAGATCTATGAGTAATGCAGTATATATATATATATATCACAATTGCACCAATCATGGTGATTTTTAAAGACGCGTCAGTCATGGTAATGTGTTTTGCAATGTTGATGCATTATATATGAAGATCTATGAGTAATGCAGTATGTATATATATATATATATATATATATATATATATATATATATATATATAGGTTTTCACTTCACTTGAGCCTCTCTCTCTCTCTCTCTCTCTCTCTCTCTCTCTGAGACACACACACATGCACTAGAGAGAGAAGAAAGGAATACAAGATGGGTAGGAAGATAGAAATGAAGAAGATAGAGGACATAACAAGATGCCAAGTGACATTTTCGAAGAGAAGAACCAGTCTCATGAAAAAGGCCCATGAAATCTCTAGCCGTTGCAACGCCGAGGTCGCATTCGTCGCCTTCTCTCCCTCAGGCCGTGTTAGCAAGTTTTCTAGCCAAACGAGGTATACTCTTTGATTAATCTCTTTTCTTTTCTTTTCTTTTCTTTTTTCCCACTATCACCAGCGTTGGTAGCCAGCCTGGTGGCTCATGGCTCTCACTCCCACTGGATTTGGGTGGTTAGGAGGTCATGGGTTCGAGTCGTGCTAACGACGCCCTCTCGAACTTGGTCCTCCTGCGAAGCTCGGCTGTGGTTCTGTAGTCCACTAGCCCTTGGTGGGGCGGAAGTTGCTATGGTTAATTGGTTCTCCGAAGCCCACCACGGGTTTGGAGTTCTTATGATCACGCCCAGGGAAAAGTTGATATGCCTGATCGGTCCCTCCTCCACCCTGTTGGCTTAGCGAAGTATTATATCGATCTTTCCTAATTTTTTGAAGTTGTTTTGAGTTTTTTTTATCTCCAGGATAGAAGATGTGATTCGTCGTTACTTAAGTTTACCAATCGGAGGGAGATACCCGTACGTAAAAACTATCCAAACTGCTCATCTTGTTCAACAATAACACCCGTGATTATCAAAATTTCCATATTCCTAACTAACTATTTTTTTCTGCCGTTGGTTCGTTTTGTCAATTTTTCTCTAAATCGCGATCGCTTGGAACGTGGTCGGGGATGGTGAACCGATCTATTGTAATTTGGCATGCCTAAACAGTCATATAAAGAATGTTCAGGTACTTGAATTCGGTTTCGATTTTTCTAAATTTGCTGTTGCTTTAAGATTCATTAAACTTGCTTGATGAGTACAGGCTATACGGTTGGAAAAAATTCTTGTAATACAAAACAATGAATGGGTACTGGTCCAAATTGAAAATGGAAAAATAAAAAACACCTGAAGAGTAGAGAATAAATTGTTATCGCGATCGCTCGTAAGTTTTTCTAGAAATATTTATCTGCATTTTTTTCGGTGTGTTTGTAGTATTGCTCCATCATTGTAGCTCAATTCTGCACGTTATGCAGGAGAAGAAGGAGAAGCTGCGACAATTGGACCACTTTAAAGGCGATACCGGCAAGCTACTGTATCTTGATAAACAGTTAGTCTCTCTCTCTCTCTCTCTCTCTCTCTCTCTCTCTCTCTCTCTCTCATTAATTTATTAGTTTCAAGAGTTTTAAGATTTTAGTTAGCAAAAAAAAAGAGTTTTAAGATTTCTCCTAGTTAAAATTATTGGGATTTCAGCTTTCCATGCATCGTCTTTGTTTGGCAATCTACAAAATCAACTTTCTCATGATTTTTTTTGTCTTTTACAGTAGTAAATTATTTTCATTTTTTTCTTCAAAAATTTAGGATATGAAAAAGCACAAAAGTATGGAACTTTCTCATGAACTTTTGATCCAAGTATTTATCACGCTGGAAATAAATATATCCACAAGCAAGTTAAATTTTGAATTGGAACTTTTTTCTTTTACTTTATTTACCTTTGTTTGCATCTCTAAGACTAACAGCGTAACAGGTTCTTTGAAAATAGGTCCATAATTCTATATTTGTTCTGCTCCTCTCATCGATACGAAATTTTTTGTGCTTTTTAGTGAATTTTGTTGTATTTTTGCTGAATTGAAAAAATTCTTATCTTGCAATATTTGCTGGATTGCTGGTGTGATCTGCTTCCAATTGCATTCCGGAATCACTGAATCTAGAATTGAAGTAAGTAACTCCTTACAGAAGCACAAACAAAATACCTGTAAAATTGAGACAAACGCAATCAGCAATTCATTTTATTCGTGTATATTTTACTGTAGAATCTTGAGCTACAAATTAAAAAAAGCACGCTTCAATCGCAAATTCTAGAGATCGAAATCAGGTAACGTTTCACAATCTTTTTACTATAGTCACTATTACTTTCTGATATCGATTCGATTTCCGTGTTTTTTTAGGGATTATGAACCCCTCCCAGAGCAAGATCCCTCTCTACATCAACTCTTGTGGTGCCAGAGGAACCTCAAACAGTCTTTGGAAAGAGTGGTAACAAGAAAAGTAAGACGCGATCAATGCCTATGCACTATCTGAATTACTAATAAAAAGATGAGTTTATCAATATCACGAGAATTTGACTCCTGCCGTCTTGGGATAAGTCGAGATACACGTAAGCTGACCATGACGCGGGTAACTAAAGAAAAAGTGTACTACGAGAACTACATAATTAGGAGAATGTTTATACAAAGTTTTTCAACCCCCTGTAATTAATCACCTATTTATCTATCTACTTCTTACAAACCAGAATGCATTGATTGGAAGGCATCCTTCATCACAAAGCCACCCCAATGTTCAGGTATACAAGTACAAACAAAGAGGAATCGGGGGATAGTGTTGTGCGGCTGGTGCACACCGTGCACCAGCAACACAGCACGCCCCCTCAGGTCCAACAAAGAGCATTTCCATTCTCTGATTAGCTGAAACAGAAGCCTATATTATTGTACATAATTTCTAACAACAAAATTCCCTATTTTGGGCCTAATTAACATCAGTCTTCATAATCAGGTGGTTTTGGAGAACCGACACAGCACCCCAAATTCGCACGAATATGAAGAAAAGGGTCAGAGTTTGGCTCCAGAAAACCCATCTGCGGGCAAGCTTATGATGCAACTGGATCCATGGATTAGTCCATACAGGTTTACATGTTATGACCACATTTTTTAAACTTTTTGGAGGAGAAATGTCAAGAACTTCTTTAGAGCAAATAACAGTTATGTAGGAGATAGATTAGCACTATAAATCTATAACAGAAAACCCAACTCCTCCTTGAGGACTCTTTTCAGGTTCCGGGGGTGACGGCTTGGATTAAATCCAAGCCGTTCGTGATGATGGCCAGATCAGCCGCACTACACGGTGTAGTGCGGCTGGTGCACTACAGCATTTCCCATTCCCTCTTTTCACTGCTTTCCAATCACTACAGCTTGCTAAACTCTTTCAACTCTTTTTCTACTGACAGTGCCAAGGTAAGGGAGAGTATAATTCAAAGCCTTGTTGATCAATCAAACAGTATACCAACAAGTATTCAATCACCGGCGGTTCAGGTAATAGTTTCTTCTGGCAAGCTTATGATTAGCTAAGCATTTTATAACTAATATAGTCACTAAATCCTACTGTCTTAAATATTTGCAAGTACAAAGTCATGGCAGCAACGCTTGGAAATCAGTATGTTTCACATATCAGTTCATCAAAACATACACATCTACCTAGTTTATCCTCCATTAGAAACAGATCTTATAAATTTGCATATGCTAATTTATATGTGATACCTCGGTATTCGGTTTAATGAACCAACTAATCCGGGACCAATCCCAGATTCCCACCATCAAAAGCTGGGGCAAAGCTTCTAATGAACTGGCCCAGCATATCCTAATTTATTCATGCAACTTCAAGTCCTTACTCTTTGAGCTTCTTGGCTACAGGAAAGGGATATCGGATAGATTGCGCCTTTAGAAGTTCAAAACCATAACCAAACTCATAAATATTGCCTTCACGTTGTTCTCTTCATTCTTGGATACCCTAATGCTGACTTGTTCTGTTTTTTTTTTTTCTTTCTTAGATTGTGTATGGGCATTAGTACGCATTCACATTAGAAATATGACTTACATAAGAGTGGGTACGGTAGGATCTAGTGAATTTCCTGCATCTAGTGCGTCTACTGGGCTTCTTCCCTTTTCGCTTTACACTTCATTTGGGCTATTTTGTCAATTCCAATAGAACGCAATCAAATCAAGTATGAGTTAGCGATCTTTCACCTATGCTTGCTCACTGCCTTGCCCATTGGCAGAAATGTCAGCTCATATGTTTCGGGTGTTGACACGACAAAAGGCGAACTTCAATAGTAAAAAATATGATATATGATCCCAGCGTAGAACGCAGGGTCGCCGAATCAGTCTATTCACCGGGACGAACCGCCCGATATAGTTTGGATTGGCTGGTTTTCGAAATCATTAAACCTAATTCGGACTTCTGTGGTATACTATGCACAATAATGGGGCCATGTTTTTTAAATCAGTCATTTGACACAGAATTATCCCCCAAGATGTTCAAGTTATTACATCGAGATTTCTAACAATTTTTTCTTTGCAGCAGAACGACATGAAGCAGGATCCTACCATATCAATGCCTCAATCGAACTCAAGCACCAAACATGCAAATCTGTTCCCTAGCTACAATCATGTCCCTCATAACAGAAATCTTGAAAGGCATGTTTTTCCACGTGCTTGTGTTTTATAGTAATTTTCTGTTTCTTTGTTCTAATAAGCCGGGTAAAATAGTGGATCTCTACAATACAATTAGATTTGTTATGTTTCATTTTCAGGAGTATACCTCTTGCTGTTAATGGACCTTTCTGCACCTTATCTGCCTCCACTCCAAAAGGATTGGATTTAGAAAGCTTGGGGTCGCATCAAGCCCAAATTGGGTTGGATCAATGGCAACCTGAAAATGACAGTAATATAAACGAACCCATGTTTTTCAACCCAAAGCCAACTCTTACTCAACACAAGAATGTGAAACAAGCAGATCAACCAAACTCAGAGAACATCCAAAGCAACAGCAGCAAGAACAATGAAAGTGGTTGTGCAAATGAGCACCAGTCAGTGCAGTCACCACCAAAAGTACTTGAAGCATCCTTATGTGATAGCCTTCCTCTTGAGGTAAGAAACATAAATACGATCCATAGATAGAAATCAAGTGATCTGACATGACAATAGTCTTTTAGAAACAACTATAGGGTTACTAATTAGTTTCACTTTGACTATCAGCAGGATAATGTGGAAGACAATAAGTTGTGGACCAAAGGAATCGAAGAGAGTGAATTGTGGGAATGGGATGACTTGGTGATGGTCAATAATATGAAGTTGGAAGATCTAGAAAACTTCTTCTGAGTTAATCAGTTTGCCATGGCTCATAACAAGAAACATCATAACAAACCAAGTTTCCTTTAGATCGCTGATGTGGCCTAAAATATAAAGTATATCGTCTAATATTCTTGATTGCATAAGCAGGATGTTATACGAGAAATAATTGATCTCTTGGTTCGAAACTTTTGCTTCAAGGATTATTTTGTATGTTAATTTTGCTTAATTCATTTCTAGGTTTTGTTTTCGATAATAGGGTATGCGGGCCAACTTACCCACGCCTCGACCAATCCCAAACCTTGAAATTAAAAACTGAACAAATCTACGGTGAGCCCTGTTGTTAGAGACAAAGAGAGAGAAGTGTATAGGTTATATTTCACCCTAACACACACACATATACTTCTATTACTCTGGAGAGTTATATGTACATTAGATTGGCGATGTGGGACAAACCCACTTATTCTACTAACACTTCTAACACTCCCCCTCAAGCTGGAGAATAGATATCACAAAATCCAAGCTTGTTACGTAAAAACTCTAAACGATGTTTAAACAATGATTTGGTAAAAATATCTGCTATCTGAGCTCCTGTGGGCACAAAGGGCGTAACCAACACACCACTGCCAATCTTCTCTCGAACGATATGACAATCTACCTCAATATGTTTGGTTCTCTCCTGAAACACCGGGTTCGAGGCAATATGCATCGCTGCCTAATTGTCACAATACATAAGAATAGGTAACTGTACCCGTAAATCCTCCTCAAGAAATGATCTTAGCCAAACAATCTCACATGTAGTATGACCCATAGCACGGTAATCAGCTTCTCCACTAGACCTTGCAACAACAGTTTGCTTCTTACTCTTCCAGGTAACTAGATTGCCACCAACAAAAGCACAGTAACCAGTTGTCGAACGTCTATCAAAAGGTGACCCTTCCCAATCTGCATCCGTAAATGCCTCAATACGAAAGTGACCATTAGAACGGTAAAACAAACCGCGTCTAGGATGAGCCTTAAGACACTTGATAATATGAATACAAGCTTCCCAATATGGAAGACGAGGTGCAGACATAAACTAACTCTCCAAACTAACAGAATGAAATATCAGGACATGTGTTGGTAAGATAATTTAACTTACCAACCAAGCGACGATACTAGTCTGGATGAGGAAATACCTCCCCATGATCAATGCAAATTTGACACTAGGATCCATTGGATTCTTTACAGGTTTAGCTCCAAATAAACCTATCTCCTCTAGAATATCCAACACATATTTCCTCTGAGACAAACTGATCCCATTCTTGGACCTCGCTACCTCAATACCCAAGAAAAATCGCAGTTTACCCAAGTCTTTAGTGTGGAACTATATAAAAACTGTTTCAACTCATCAATCCCTTTTTTATCATCTCCAGTAATAATAATGTTATCTACATAAACAATGAGCAATACTTTCCCTCGAGCCGACATAAGAGAGAATACAAAATGGTCTGACTAACTTCGACGCATGTCTCATAATGGCATCACTAAACTTGCTAAACCACACTTGAGGAGATTGGTTAAGTCCATAGAGTGCTTTGCGAAGATGGCATACCTTATGACGCTCCCCCTGAGCAACAAACCTAGGTCGTTGCTCCATGTAGACTCCCTCCTTGAGATCGCCATGGAGAAAAGCATTTTTTACGTCAAGCTGGAACAACAGCCAACCAAGATTGGCAACAAGAGAAATAAGAATCCGCACAGAACCAAGCTTGGCAACGGGAGAGAACGTTTCTGAATAATCAACATCATAAGTCTGGGTGTAATCTTTGGCAACCAGCCGAGCTTTGTGACACTCAATAGTGCTAGCAGGAAACAGTATAAACCCAACGACAGCCAACAGTAGTTTGACCAGCAAGAAGAGTAACCAACTCCCACGTGCCATTATTATGAAGAGCAGACATTTCATCCTCCATGGCTTTCCGCCACTCAGATCGGGATAATGCCCCCTGAACAGTGTTAGGAACAAAAACAAAGGAGACACTAATAGTGAAAGCACGAAGAGATAGAGAGAGATAATCACATGAGATACCCAAGAAAGAGGATGAACAGTGCAAGAAGAATTAGAAAAACCATATTTTACCGGCAGGTGGCGATTCTCACGAGTCGGATATCGAGGAGCAGGCGGATCTGGCGACGGGGGGGGGGAAGACTGAGGTGCTGGCGAAGATGGTTTGGCAGACTTGAGGGTTCTGTTCTGTAGGTGGAGGCTGGGTTGGAGTCGGTGCATTGGAATGCCGAAAATAGGCCTACAAAGGGTTTGGCTGAAGATTGCCGATGTGTTTTGAGGGTTGAGGGTCGCCGGTGTGTTTCGAGTGTGGGCTAGGGTCTTCGAGGTACCGAAGGGGTGGGTTAAGGTTATGAGGACGAGACATGTTAGGGTTTCAAGTGTGGTAAGGCTGACGACGACAGGGGGTATGGTGATCGACAGTAGTGGTGGGCTAGGGTTTTGAGACAGGTTTGTTTCTTTTTCTTTTCTTTTTTTTGTGTGTGTGTATAGGTTAGGGATTTTAGGATGGGTTAGGGTTTAAAGATAGCTCTGATACCATGTTGTTAGAGACAGAGAGAGAGAAGTGTATAGGTTATATTTCACCCTAACACACACACATACATTTATATTACTCTGGAGAGTTACATGTACATTGGATTGGCGATGTAGGACAAACCCATTTATTCTCCTAACACTTCTAACAAGCCCAAGGGTTTTTTTGTTGGCGGTGAGAGTCAAACCTGCGACCTAAATATTGGTCATTAGTTGTCGTTCAGCATGGAACCTATTGGTCATAAAGCTTTTTGGGTGGTTTAAACACATTCACAATCAATCTAAACCTGACCCACAACCGCCTACAGTTGATTACCTTAACAGTATTACTTCCATTTGTAGGCCACTGATGTAACTTATTTAACACTAGAGCAAATATTTTGACTCTTCCTTTAGCTATCATCAGCTATAAGTATCATCGATCAATTTGTCAAGTCAATCAATATGTCTTGCTACTTAAATCTTAAGCCTTATTTTATATGTCCCTCATGATATACATATTTACAAGCATAGATGAATATAAATTGTGATGTAATTTGGCAACATTAACTGATGAACATATTAATTAAAAATATATAAAGTTTTGAACTTTGGGAACCACAAAACAGAAAGGAAACCACAGAAAGAGGAGCTTGAAATGCATAGTTCAACCAGCTAGCACCATATTTCAAATAACAATATTGTAGAACCAAAAAGAGAAGAGTCGTAATATTTGTCTAACCATACTTGACTATAAATCCTGAATGATACAGAATTCGAGCAATCCTCAATGACACAGAATTCAAGCAATTATCTCTTGCCTAGTTATCAAGTTTCCAAAAGAATTAACAGTCACACAAAGTTAAAAAAAGGCATCATCAAACAATTTGAAACAATTTCAGGATCAAGAATATAGTTTCTAGATGATACTAAGGAAATACCTATAAAAAATAAAAACAAATCATACCATAAACAACACAAACATAGAGAAAGGAAACAAGAAAAAAAGATTCCCAACATTTATCAAACAGTTGCATTAGAGATAAGCATTCTTATCTCTGATGCAACTGTTTGATAAATGTTGCATTAGAGAAGACTTAATAGAGTTGGTTTATGCATTTAATTCATCAAATTTTCCTTTGCCGTCTTTAATTTAATCTTTCAAACCAAATCCAACATATCTGATTGTTTATAAGATCACCTATATCTGGAACTAAGGTAATGCCCACAACTAAAAGAAAACAAATCATACCATAAACAACAGAAATAGAGAGAAAAGAAACAAGAAAAAAGATTCCCCAACATTTATCAAACAGTTGCATTAGAGATAAGAACGCTTTAATTACAGTTTGTCCTTCTAGGAAGAAGACTTAATACAGTTGGTTTATGCATTTAATTGATCGATTTTTCCTTTGTCGTCTTTATTTTTTTCTTTCAAACCAAATCCAGCATAAGTGGTGGTGTTAGCTCTTGTTTCTTTCTTGTTTACACTTTGAAACTCACTTATGGAGAGCACTTTTCGGCAAACTTTTTTTTAAAATGGAAACCATCATCATTTCATATCTTTCTAGAAAAATGGTTTTGCAAGTTTCGAAAATGCTTTTTCCATGTTTTCTGATAATTTAAAAGGTTCCTTTCCCAAAAAAAAAAAAACTACTATCAAAAAACAAGTTTCGAAAAGCGTACAGTTCTTTAAATTGTCAAATGAACTTTTGACTTGTTAGGTAGTGAGTGTGTTAGTTTTTATTCCTCAATTTGCGTGTCTTTATCAAGAACTAAGGTTTGGACTTTCAATGTCTGATGTATCTTTGATCTCCTAAAACCTTATTACTTCACCTCTTTCTTTTCCTTTTATTTTTGCCATCTTTCATCAAAAGTTCTATGTTAGTAAGTTAAAATCACATCCATTAGTCATGCAGTACTTGAAACTAAGTGTTACCTTCTCAGAGTCACCACGAGCGCACCTGATTGCATAACATTAAGGTTGTATAGCTTGTATCAGAAAGAGAAGAACTTAAGGGAAAAAAAGATGGGATTTAAAAAAGGTGTACAAGTTGCGTTATTTGCAAGTAGTAAATATTTGACAAAGCAGATTTTTCCCAATTTCCAACTATTACTAGGTAATTTATTGCATGATCATGTTAGCGACAAGCCGACAACTATCTTTAAAAGTACAACAAGCTATAGCCAGAGATACGCAAGAAAGTTGTTTTGTGTCGTGAACGATACCACATATAGCATGCGACAAAATAATCATTTGTCGCCAACAATTTATCTCACTTAGTTTCACTGATGAAGTAGAATATAGGAAAATTAGTACAGCTACAAACATTAAGGACATACCAAATACAGCAGTCTTTGTTGTTTTGGTACTATGCATATATTGGTCATAAGCTCCATATATTGCTCACCATGCCATCTACTTCACGTAGTTTTTTAACTTTCAAAACAGATAGAAGTAATTACAACTAAGACTAGAAAAGGGTGCCAAAAGTAATCTACAAAACACCAAATTACAAGAAAAGATTAAAAAAAAACAGAGCAACCACGCAAGAAACACAAGATTTAAATAGGTCAAATTAAAGTAAAATTGACTACCCACCGCAGCTCAAAACATAAATTACCCACCACTACCAGCAAAGATCATGCAGAGGAAACTCATTGTGAAAGACTACCACCTAAAATCCTCTAGCCTGCAAGTACCCCTTACATATGTAAAAGGTCTTACACAACAAATCGAGCAGAAGAAAATCTATCATAATTATTTCGGTCAAACGTAGTAGCCAAGGTTCGGTCCCGAACTCTGAGCTGATCCCTCAACGCATTGTATTAGGAAAAAGTCCACGTCCATGGTATGCCACTGTCATAAACAATAATTCACTTGATTTTTCCACTCTTCCACAGCTTATGTTACCTCTTCAGAAAATGCCGCCACCTAACATCACTTAATTCACCTCTAGTACCTGTAAGAGGCTCAAGCTGCCACACGACAATTATAGCTAAACAACAATGGGTTATAAGCACATCCCAAGTTGCTTCACTCTAGTACTAGAGTAATCTCTCTGTCTCTCTCTCTCTCTCTCGGATCCATTCCACCATTTCTTCCATCTCTATTTCTGATCAGAAAAGGTATCATGGTTGGGGAGAAAACCAAGAGAGTGTCAACTAGATCAGGGACAGGTGAAAGTGCTACAGCCATTAGTGCTAGAAGGTATAGAAAGCTACTCCACCAACCATTAGTTTCATATAAATTGTTTTCCTTTCTTTATAGTGTTAAACGTTAATCGCTCTTGAATATAAAAATGAGGAGAGCATCCCCAGCTGTTGACATAAGCATGGAAGTTTGTACGTAGATTATCATTCACATTTTCAGGTTAACGAGAAAGAAAGAAATCCAATCCGCACTAGAACACTAGTAAAGAAACGGCTAGATGCAAGATCAAAGCAAATCAACAGAGGAGAGAAAAAAGAGGGAGAAGGTGTACATAAGAATTGATGGAAATTTTGATAGGAAAACTCGTATTACTTCTACAAAAATTAACTCCACTAATGATGCAAATTATATGAATCTGAATAGCTTCATATGCATTTACGCAACAAACCAATTAGCTTATTTGCATCTTGTATTTAGCTAGTGTCATGATATTTCTTATATGAAATTCATAGCATTATCTTTACTTTTTACTCAATTTGTCGTGAAATAAAGTTTTCTGTAATTGAAAATCTTTTATGCAAAGTACAATGCTTCTTATGCACAACATCTTATTCGTTAAATTGCCAGTTTTCCTAGTCCTACTATGTAAAAGTTTCACAATTTTCCTCTAAAAACACAGCTTTAATTACGAAGAGTGAGTAATTAGGCACCACATTAATGACAAAAAAACAGAACCTTAAAAAAAAGACAAAGAAGAAAAGAAAATGTAATCTTAATGAGATAGGTAGCCATTAGTTATGACAATCAAAACGCCTCTGAGAGTGTTTTTGGTTGTTTGTGGATCACCTTGGATGATCACTACTGATAAAATCAGAATCCATTGTGTCATCATTTTATCTGTACCTGAGAGGGGGGAAAACAAAAACAAATGCAGATACGTACAATTTTTGTGTTGGTTTTAACTTGATGATTTAACAGTTTCTAAGTTGGGTTGGTAATGGAAGATTAACAACTGGGAAAAGTGTGATTAGTTTTCTCAACTTCTAATTCCTATTTCGGGTTCAAAATGCAGAATCATGGAGGAAAGTGACGGTTTAGACACTGAGACTCTCAAGAGGGAGGTAAACTCTCTCCTCTCTCTCCCTCTCCCTCTCTCTCTGTCTATCAATAAATCTATCTATCTAGCGATCGATCAATTGATCTGCACACTCACATAGTTGTTTTTCAATTTTAGAAGCAAAGAACTGTCCAAAAAAATTCGCATAACTAATATATAGCATTAACCTCCCATGTATTTTCTCCATCAACTCATATAAATTTCCTTTTCATGCTTTGTGATCTTCCTCCAACACTCTTTCATGGTTTATAGGCACGAAATTTCTAGAAAATATTTCTCAGATGAGCATTTAATGTTTTTTGCAGGAGCTTTTGTACGAGTTTGCACAAAACCCACATTGGCAAGAGAGGGCAAGACTTGCATGGTTCTCTCTCTCTCTCTCTCTCTCTCTCTCTCTCTCTCTCTCTCTCTCTCTCTGTCCATGGCTATTTATTTAGCTATTTTCAGATTAATTTTTTCAAAAAAAAATATTTACTGTAACTGGATAAATATACTGACTGTAACTGGATAAATATACTGTTAGGTAACTTTTGTAGTGGACTATTAAGCTAAACAACGACGAATATTCCTAAATTGCTTGTTGCATCTATTAAAGCATTTGTAAACTAATTCTCTACTCATGCGTAAAAGAAACAATTTCTCATTTTGAAATATTAGTTTAGAGAGTTTTACTAACTTTACTTTTTCCCACACATTAGTCTGAGCAACATATTGTACGTTATGCGTACTTTAAGACATCTGTAACTCTAAAACATCAAAAGGGAGACTCAAACTACACCATTTGGTCTATAATTTCTATCTAACAAACAGAAGGTATTATTTTGAGCTTCTACATTTGGAGACCAATCACAAGTCATTATCAACCCAATTCTCCATTTGAAGAGACTCAAAAATCTTCTACTCAAAAAGTGGTTGGAGAGATCTTAAATATTCATAGAAGTCCAATTAAACATCTTCATTCTCTTAAACACTCCACACCACCACATTTCCCTCCAAACTATACTTGGCCATTTTTAAAGATAGAAATCAGAACCCACCAGAAGAGATTTAATCTCTCAGTTTGGGATATTTCAAGACCGGTTGAAGATACTCTATTCTACAGAATAAAAAGAACTGTTTTGCATGTACATGTATATGAATTACTTCCATTGCAGATTTTAAGTTGGACAAGTATTGATTAGTACAACTTGTTTCATTGTGCATGTACCTCTCCTTCATCAACTTTCAATTTATTTGGCCTTTGCAAATTTAGGATTGAGGTATGGTGTCAATTGTCTTATTCCACATTGAGCTACAATTCGTTTGGTGTCTGATTATTTCCGCTTAATCTTCTTTCAGTCATTCGAGAAAGAACTTCATAAGGTGAAGCAAAACTTAAAGGCTGTCGAGATAGCACTGGGGTATCTTTCACTACTCGACTTGAACATAGCGATTTTTCTTTCGTTTACAATAAATTTAAAAAAATGGCAACTAAATCATGTTTGATAACTATTTTCATATGAAGGATAAGGGAATCAGTTTTTCAAAATTTCCAAAGTTAGTGGAAACAAAAGTGAAAGGTGTACTTGCAATATGCACTGCCGCCTGCCTCTGTCCTCCCCCTCTCCAAATTACAAACCAAGTTTATGAGCACAAAGGCATGCCAAACATGTTGAAAAAATGCAACGGACGCAGACAGAAGTGCACATATCCGAAGATGAGATGTGGGATGTGTTCGAAACTATCCGATGTGTCCACTGTCCACACACATATGATGGTTCCGGACACATTTGTGTCCGGATATGTGAACTTAGGTTTGTGTCTGTGGACTGCAGCATTGTTGAACGTGTTTCCCCTTTCTCCAGCAATGTAGGAAGGGAATTTCAGCCCTAAAATAAGGAATTCTTTTAGTAAAGCACAATTACGCAATGGTCCCAATCCATATCCTGTATTAATGGTTTTCGTTCTTAAACTTGGGCAGAAGGGAAAAAAAAAAATCTATTCCTTTTAAGAATTTGTTCTACGAATTTCACCTTTTAAAGCTCCGTGTACGCAAGTACAAGTAGATGCATGATATATGTCATGTTGTTGTTTATTTGGTTTCGACGGTCAGGGTACCCAGGCAGCGCACCATAACTAATCTCCTCCCCGGTCCAGTCAAAGACAGGCCATCCATGCCGGGATTAGGGAATTCACAAAAGATTATTTACTTGCGGCTTGACCCCAAGAATTGAACCCTGGTCAATTGTGTGGAAAGTAAACCCACCAACCAACCAGACTAACCCTTGGGGCTTATATGTCATGAAAATAGCTTCAAACAACGCACCATTCGTTCGTAAAGACGTAACACAACAAATACCAGTCAATCGAATTGCTCACCCTCCTCATGCCCAAACAATGAAGTTTCGCGCACAAGATTAAAGAAACGGTAGGTATAAATGCGCAGGGGGAAAGAAAAAAGATAGAGGAGAACTTCAAAAATCAACCTTTCGATCTACGGAATCCAAATGATTCTCCCAATAACTTCCCGGCCATTAATGACGGTGGAACTTCCTCTTTCCGGAGGAATCATCGTCTGATTTGGCATGGCTGCGCAGGCAGAGAAACTAGGGTTAAAGAAATTCGGAACGGAGAGGAACACACGCAGAGAGAGAGAAAGAGAGAGAGAAGGGGGCAAAACACGTAGTACATTAGTACCAGGAAATTGCGGCGGCGGCGGTCGCTCTCTTAGCATGGCCGGAGTGGCGCGCCAAAAGTATCCGCCTTCCTAATTACGAAAATGACACCGTCCTTTTTTTATTCTACATCCACCAAAACAATTAACAAACCAAGCACATAATAATCCATAAACTATTCCCCTGTATATACATCCGTCCTGTTATCATATACTGTATATTCTCTCCGACAATATCCACCCAAAACTAAGATGATCCTCTTCAAAAAAAAAAAAAAAAAACTAATATAATTGGCAAACGATCCGTGAAAAGTACTAAAGTAACTTTTTCACTTTCGTGTTTTGTGAAGAAAAAAAAGTTCATTTTGCCCTTGTTTCGCTTAACTTTTCCAAAAGTTAACATTTTTTTGTCCTTATTTGAATTTTTTTCTCGCTTGTTTGCTTGGCGCCAAATTTTTTTGACTTAGACGAATCGGAAAAGTAAAAAAAAATATTTACCTTTACCCGAATATGTTTATCAAGGATCACTTTTAAGCTCAAAAAGTCGACTTTTTGATGTTACAAGTGGTTCTTATTCAAAATATTTGGATAAAAATTAAAAAAAAATTACTGTTCTGATTCTTCTCGTCTCAAAAAGAATTGACACAAAAAAATTTTAAAAAAAATTTCAAACAAAGACGAAACAAGAAAAAGTTCAAAAAGTACTTAAAGAAACTTAGGAGCCCTTTTCAGAAACTAGGTATGCGGTGAAAGTGGGGTTTGAGTCCTTTTTTTATCTATTGTTTTGCCTAAAATATACTATTATAATTGCTCAGCATTGAAAATTACGCTAATTTTTCGGTTTCAGATGATTTACTCTTTATTTAATTCGTTTTTGTTACTACTGTATTATTCTTGACAAGTTTGAAATGAAACTGTGCATGCAGGAACAAGTCCAAGAAATTCCATGATGCCAAAGAGATGACCAAGAGAGGTGATGATGACCTTTAATCAAATCCAAGTGCTACTCCACTGGAGTATAACTTAGGCTACATCCTATCTAGCTTAACGTACGTGTTTCGTTTAAGTTTCTATTACTTTTGTGTGTTTCTAGTACTATTGTTATCAAGTTTTTTAAAGATGTAAACTTAAGTCATCTATCTCGAGAACTGGGGAGAGTTGACAGCAACGTGAAATACTCCTTCATTTAAAGGTATCGATCATAAGTCTTCTTAGAGAGCAAACTTGTTTAATCCGAAATATTATGCTTTCATGTTTTTTGGTTTATATATGTGCTAATGGCATTGTACTAAATTTTGAATGTATTGTCATTAAAGTCATCTATCTAGAAAAACTATTGAGAAAATTTCTTTTATATCCCTTCGACTTTAATTAAAAATTCAATTTAATCCCTCACCTTTCAATTTGAACAAATAAATACTTCCACTTTCGAATTGGTTCCAATGTCATCCCTGACTTGGATGGCGTTTGGTATTTGGACGGAAAAAAGTCATGTGCCCAGCACATGACCTTTTTTGAGGGTTAATTTGGTCTTTTTCTGTTATTTTTGGGTAATTGCTATTCCCCCTTTTAAGAGAAACTTTTTGGTATACCCGGTATACCACAAACCTTGTATCCCCTCCTCACAAAAAATGTGACACTTGGCAAACTGCAATTTACAAGGACTTCAAGTGTAATTACTCCTCCCCAATTCATATTGGGTGTTTTTTTTCGAGCGGCGCTATTCGCACCCACAAATTTTCTCCCACACCCCGTTAAAAATTTTCAATTACACTCAACAGTTAGTTACCGAAATTGAGATACATTTTCAGCATCCAATTACCGAAATATGATATTTTTTTCAACAGCTATTTACCGAAAATGCATGTTTGGAAATTGTCTACCGAAAATTGAATATATTTTCGACATGTAGTTACCGAAATATAATCTTATTTTCAACAACTATTTACCGAAATGCTATTTATGATTTTCAACAACCACTTGCCGAAATATAGTGGGCTATGGGAGAAAATTTGTGGGTGCGAATAGCCGGACCCTTTTTTTCTGGCACAAACGCCTTTTGGCACAAAAAAGGTAAACACCCCCGACCCCAAATTGGTTGTTTGGACAAATAAGCCAAGTAGCTTATTTTTATATTTTTATTCAAAAAAAAATTCGCATTTGTTAGTTTGTCATTAATTTTTGGGGGATTATTGTATCGTCATGATGAAAGGAATCTTAAAAGTTAAAAATTATGATCGAAATCAAAAAAAAATTTGAATAAAGACAAAAAAATTGGCTTATTGGCTTATTTTCTTCTTTATTTAAAAAAAATTTGATTTCGATCATAATTTTTAACTTTTTAGATTCCTCTCGTCATGACGATGCAATAATCCCCAAAAATTAACGACAAACTAACAAATGCGAAAAAAATTGAATAAGGACAAAAAAATAAGCCACTTGACTTATTTGTCCAAACAACGTGCTGCTATCCCGCTAATCTCTTTGCTTTCTTCTCATCCATTTTTATATTTTTTTATATTTCCAGCTCCAAATAAAAAAAAAGATCATTATTTTATGAATAAGTAACAAAATGTTTCAAGGGTTTATTTTTTTAATTGTAATTTAAAGATAATGTATAAATTATGAGGATTTAAACCATTCCAAAAAATAAAATGTACATATTTTGCACATACATTTTTGTAAGGCCTATATTGGGATCTCACAAAATGAATTGAAGCACTCAGCTTTTTTAAAATATTTTTTGGAGGGTTCTTGAAAAAAATCAGATCTAACGGATATCGGTAAAGGCTTTTTCTGAAATCGTAGGACGAATCATTTTGTTTTGCCTACGAATTCTAAGAAAGCCTTTACCAATATCCGTTGGGATTGATTTTTTACAGAAACCCTCCAGAAAAATATTTTTAAAAAGATGAACGATTCGAATTATTTTGTGGAATTTCAATATGGGCTCCACACAAATATATATGCAAAAACATATGTGCAAGTAGCACAGTTGTTTTAGCATTTGTGCCGGAAAAAGAGATTGTTTTAGCGCCAATACGAATTGAAGAGAAATAATTACACTTGAAGTCTTTGTAAATTACAACTTGCCAAGTGTCACATTTTTTGTAAGGACGGGATACAAGGTTTGTGGTATACCGGGGATACCAAAAAGTTCCTCTTTGTTTGTGTTCTCCGTCTTCATCATCCCCCCTCAGCCCCTCTCTCTCTCTACGTTTATCCATTGAAAAAGAGATTTCGGAGGCGGGTCGGAGCGGCGGCGGAGCTCGGCTAAAATAATGGTGAGTACGGCAGTGATGTTGCTCGGAGTGTGAGGTGATGGTGACTTCGGGGTGCTCTCCGGTTGCGGTGAGGATGTACGGTGGTGATGGGTTTCGGTGGGGAGCTCGGCAATGGTGAGGACCCAGTTGGTGGTGGGAACCGGTTGGTGAGTTACGGTGGAGATGGTGTTACTCCGGTGGTATTGGCTCGGGTGTTGATGGAGGTACACGATGGCGGTGATGGTGAGATGGACTGATGGAGTTCGGTGGTGAGGAGTGGAGGTGGAACCGGTGGTGGGAAATGGTGATGGTGGCACGTGGTGATGAGAGGTGGGGAGTGGGAATGGAGGTCTACGGTGGTGGGAGGTGCACAGTGGTGGTGATGGTGAGAGCTCGGTGGTTATGGCTAGAGGTGGTGGTGTTGAGAGGTGGTAATGGTGGTTCGGTTGGAGGTGGTGGTGACTCCGGTTGCTCTCTCTCTCTCTCTCTCTCTCTCTCTCTCTCTCTCTCTCTCTCTACGTTCATCCATTGATAAAGAAAACAAGGCCGAGAGAATTGTAGTTTCCAAAAAAAAAAAAATACTAGGATTTCCGTTTCAATTTGCGGAACTTTCGGTTACTCTTCCCTACGAGGATAATGACGACGACGACGGAGGATTTCATGGGGGATTTGATTACAACGATGACGGAGGATTTGATGGGGAGTCGGAAGATGAACACGTGGCCCTGTTGAATGCTTCGGACGGCCGCCGCCATCGATGTGGTGGAGGCGTGGTTGCTGCGGCGGCGACGTCGAGGACTAATTTTCCGGTGAATGTTGGGTGTTGTGTGTGTGATTTTCGAACCTAAATTGTGGGAGAAGGGGACTGTGAATTCTTTGGCTGCGAATTTGAGAACTGCAGTGAACGGGGCTGGGGACACTAACCTGGAAAGGGAAACAAATATAAGAATAGAATTAATCAATGTGTTTTTCAATTTGTTCAGCAATGGAAACCCAAGAATGAGAATTTTTGCAGAATCGTGGGTGGGTGGGTTGTGCGTGGTGTGTGTGGTGGTAGGGTGTGGTGCCAAAATTAGGGAGGAAATGGGGAGTAGGGCGGTGGACGGGTGGTGGTGTTAGTTTGCTGGGAGGAAAGAGGAAGGATGGGGAAGGGATAATTTTACCCCTCAAAAAAGGTCATGCGGGGCACATGACTCTTTTTCCATCCAAATATCAAACGCCATCCAAGTTAGGGATGACATTGGAACCGATTCGAAAGTGGAAGTATTTATCTGCCTAAATTAAAAAGTGAAGGATTAAATTGAATTTTCGGTCAAAGTCAAAGGGATATAAAAGAAATTTTCCCAAAACTATTGCAAAACATATTAAGAAATTAAGGGTATAAATTAAGCTCAAAATATAATATGGTGGTCGAGAAATAATCTACATAGAATCAGTCCTTATAGAATTAGTAATAGATAAATAATTTAACTAATATGACCACGGAGTTACAACATGGCATTTTTTTTTTTTTTTATCGATAACAGTATGGCACATTCACATTTATCTCTACATCTTGAAATGAGGTTCATTCCTAAAAATGAAAAAGAGCATGGCAATGACTGTCACAAAACCTTCATATTTATTTTTTCTAAATATTTTAATCTCAACCCAAATTTTACGCATATTTTTTTATTCTCCTCGAAGGAAAATTTTGAAAAATTAAGATTGTGGCCAAAAGCTTAGAGAGGATTCAATAAAGGAAACAAGTTAATTTTTAGTACTTTTTAAAATTATCGATTCAATTTCAAAATTAATCTCTTTGTTTGATTCTTCTTGTAGAAATAAATTCAAGAAACTTAATTTTTTTTTTAAACAAAAACTAGCCAATTAAGTGGGTTCACATTTTTCGGGTTGAGTGGAAATAGTGGGGTGGTGATTATGATAGATGATTTTAAATTGATTACTACTTTGTTCATACCAATTATTCAACGGCAAGTTAAAATAGTCATAAATACATTAAATTTTAAAGGGACAATTATGAAAATAACTTTTGTAACCGTGCTTTAAAATGGGAGACTCGATTTAATATTAGAAATAGATGAAAAGATTTCAATAAACAAACAAACAAACAAAAAAAAAAGGGTAACGATAAAACCCTCCAAACCGTTGGAGAGCGCGCGACTCCATATCCACAACACACACACACACAGAGAAAGAGAGAGAGAGAGAGAGAGAGAGAGAGAGAGACTCTGATACAGCCATGGCACTCTCCACCATATCCACTCTCAAACTAAACCCTCTCATCCTCCCAAAACTCGCTCCCAAACCCTCCAATTCCCTTCCTCCTTCTGCTTCTTCATTTCGTTGTTGTTCCTCTCCGAAACCGAATCCTCCAACCAACACGAGGCGGGCATTCGATCTGGGTATCGGCCTTTTCGCCGCTTCGGTGGTGGGTTTAACGCCGTTCGATGCCGTTGCAACCAGAATCGAGTACTACGCCACCGTGTCGGACCCGCCGTGCGAGTTCAATTTCGTCAAGTCCGGCCTCGGTTACTGCGACGTCGCTGCTGGGTACGGCGAGGTCGCCCCACTCGGTGAACTTATCAATGTGAGTTTTAATCACAACTGGGAAGAGATTCATAAGTTATATTCATGTTTGTGCTTTCAATTGAGTTGTGTGCAATAAGGTTGTGTTTGGATTATTGGTTTCGGAGGGATTCAGTGGAACAGATGAAAAGCTCTAGGAAGAGATACAAAAAGGTTTAATTAATTAGCCCCGTTCCGCTAAAGTTCTTATTTTTTTTAAGTACTTATTTCCCTTTTTACGAAACATGTCATTCTCTCGCAATCCATCACATTTAATTTAAACATGAATAAATTCGTGAGAGAAACCAAAGAAGAATATATGAACATAAATGAAAATTCGAAAAACATCCAAAGAGAGGGAAACGTCACTTTGTTACTTATCTTTTTTGAATTTCTTGTGCCTCTTAGTTAGTTATCTTTTACTTTTAAATTTTGTTCATTTTGATGAATGTTTAATTCATAGTATTTCGCGCGAACCTGACAAAAATTAGAGAGCAAATAACGACCAACGAGTAGTGACAACTGTACAGATTACCTATTTGCAAACACACTTTAGTATATTCTCTTGGCACACAACCTTCTATCTTACAAAACCTATCCTAAATTTGTCCATGTAATTTTGATAAAAGAAGTGCAACGTATGTTGAGTGGTAGGCTAATTTGATAGACATGTCTCATCTGAATTAAGTACATTTTAACATTTGAAAATTCGGAGTTTTCAGAGAATATCTTGCTAAAGAATGTCATTTTTCAGAGAATAACTACTATTTTTGCTTTGTTGTTCATTTTATTCAGCCATATTGTTGATAGAACTCTACCAGAAACACTATTAGCTTTTTCAAATACCATAATTCCTCACATCTAGCAACTCTGTATACAGGGACGGGGATGAGGGCAGGGCAGATATGAGGGGAGGCAAGTCTCCCCCCACCGCAGCCCAGAATACTCTCCTTCCAAAAACATGGACATAGGAAGAAGCAAATAGCCGTTTCATTTCACATAGGATAGTCGGCTTTGGTGACTCTTTTCAATGGGGCATTTTAAGTATAGTTCCTGTAATATTACAAGGCTGCCCCTTTCCCACAAGAGTTTTCAGTGTCTAAGAATCACCTGTGAAAACAATGGAATGCCTCATCTGGCAAAAACCCTGGCTCAATATGTTTCTAAATTCGCTTTAGGATGCTGAAATCATTTGATGAATTATTTGGCTGCATCATGAGAAAACTTGCTCAATCCTTATCAGGACATGTTCACGGATTTCACATCCTTCTTTCGAGAACAGTATAAGAGCATATTTTGCTTTTACATGAAACATAAACGCCAAGAAGATCACAAATAAACATATAGGCCTTCCTTTGCCATATGGCCCACATCACATTGCTCGGCTAATAACACCCTTCTATTCGTTATAGCCTTTATTACCCTCTTCGGTCTCTTGTTATTCTTTTTCATATGGATGACCCTTAGGTGCTATTAGCTATTAAACCTACAAGACTAATGCTGTCATTATCATACTTTGTGTTATTAGGATCGTGGCATGTTTTACATTTATGAGTTATAGTATATGTACATGACGCGATCTTTGTATTGGTAAAGTATTAGGCAGGCTTATTCAATTCACTGGAAATTTTCAATAGCTTCAGCGTGTTGATATTTTGTCACATGCTTTGAATATATACTATTGTCCCAGCACATAGGAGACAATATAATGGTAGAAGCGGAATAGCCGAATTGCCAAATAATTAACATATCTGAGGCACTCTTAGGATTCAATGCTTATATCGTTCGAAGATGAAAACAAATTGATGAGTGGTGTACCTGCCCTTTGATAAGTTCTCCACCATCTGTTATTAATCATATTCATGGCAACCCCAAGCTTTTAGGAACTTCCATAGTTGTATGCAGTATTGTTTGTCCAACGTATCTGGATTAGTTGAAAAATGCGCACGTAGTTTAGTAGCCAACTGCCATTAATAGAGGCCTGGAGTGGAAGATTGGGTACGCCCCTTACCTTTCACATTATTTGCACAAAGTGGATATCTGCGTAAAAGACTGTTTATATTTACAGTTCCAATCTTGGGAGATTTTCTCCTGTGTTTTTCCTTGTTACAGGTTCACTACACAGCAAGGTTTGCTGATGGGATAGTTTTTGACAGCAGCTATAAACGAGGTAGATACCTGACTATGCGCATCGGTATTGGCAAAGTAAGAATTCTTGTAAAGCTTAATTGTCGTCACAATCTTCTTATATCATGACAATTGTTACGACATTCATATCATTCACGTCTAAATTTAATAAATTAGCATTGGATCAAAACCATGAGTAGAATACGCTGACTTCTCTCTAGACTCTTAGGAGATTCTCCTAATTTATTGTCTGCGTTATCCTGTCTATTGTTCTTAACCTGTTTGTTGCTTAGGCACACATACATGTGTTTTCATTGCCAAACCAAACAAAACTGTTTCCCATTTAGTTGGGTTTGGCTACATGAAATCTTTTTAAACCTTCCACTCTGTCAAGAGCTGTCCGGTTAGTTCGAAGAATTCATTTCCTTTTCCGCAACATCTCATCTCCGTTTAGGTCTGCCTGGAGCCATAGTATTTCCACAAACACTAATTTTATGGCTTACTCTGCAACGAAAATAAGTTCTCTTGTAATCTTCTTTTTATTGTAGTCAGTTGTCAAAGAATCCTCTGAAGTATTGTACAATGGAAGCATGCCAATAAGAGTTGAAAGGATACTAAAATGAAACAACTATACCAACTTTGTTTTCTGAGCACTTAACTGAATGCAGTGTCGTTAAACAATATGACCATAACATTTCCCCAAGTAGAGGAAGCAGATCTATATCGACAACCCCACAAAGTAAGACAAAGGCTTGTTGAGTTCATTTGCATAGTGAGTGTGGCTGAATTGCTGATTACTAGATAAAATGAGAAGATAACGACCAAATTTTTGGGCCATCTTACATCGTCAAAATAGGTAATGGGTGGAACAATGGGGAACAAAATGGCTTTCATCATAGCAGTAGATGAAAGGATCTATTTACCTTTATGTAGCATTTCGAATGGCTCATTTTCTTGCTTATATACCCACCAATTTTAGGATTGAAATGACAAACTTCAAACTTCATGTTTATAAATCAGTGAACCGTGAAATGAAATGACTGTAATGACGGCATAATGACTGTAATGACGGCATAATGAATGGTTTCATTACTTTAAATGAGATGCCAAACAAAATGAAATGATTTGATCTTCTGTGTATTTTGTGGACTTCTAACAGAACCAACCGGTGGAAAAATTTTAAAATAGTAACAAGATTGATGGGCTTAGAACCCTTTTCTTATATTGAAAACAATGACTTACATTCTCATGAACACGAAGAGGAGGACAACTGTGTAAACAATGGCTGCAAATCATGCATGGGATTCCTCCGGAACCTAGTCAAGTTAGCATCCTTTTTTTCGTGTGTGTAGCTGATAAAGGGATTGGATCAAGGCATCGCAGGGGGTGAAGGTGTACCCCCAATGCTAGTTGGTAAGATTTTTACCTTAACAAGTATGCTTCTGCAGTTGCTTCTTATTCTACTTGAGATTTCACTCACTTTCACGCAGGTGGAAAGCGTAAACTTCAAATTCCACCGAAGTTAGCCTACGGGCCTGAAGCTGCTGGCTGCTTTTCAGGTGGGTTGTGTGATAGCAAAACTGAAGCCCTAGATTGTGCGAAATCTTGAAATACGATATCCGAATAACCTGAAGTTGCCAATTGATTTGCTCATTTTTGGCAACACTATCACTTATTGCATAAAATGAATTAAAATATACAGCGTCGGTGAAGTCGCCAATAAATGATGATTGAAGGAAAAAAAAAATTGTTTGATGGATATTATCAAATTGCAGCTCTATGATAATTGATAAGTCCTCGTTTTTATACATAACAAGTGCACACCTTTGGTACAATTACTGCTTAAAGAAACATGTGGTATGGTATTATTGCTTAGGCAATTTGAATGCTGACACTTTCCCTCTCCTATTTGTATTACATAGGTGACTGCAACATCCCTGGGAATGCAACTCTGGTATACGATATCCACTTCGTTGAGGTCTACAAAGGAAATAGGGCGAGGTGAAGGAGATCCAATTCACGTGTTAGCAATACTTGATAAACGCAGGACAGGATGTTCAAGTAAGTCTCTTGGCTTCATATCCTGTGAATCAGATCCAATTTGTTTTCGAACTTCAAAGGCTCATGGAAACTGAGATCATTTAGTGGAAGTATTGGAATTTTAACCTTAATTTGGTCCATCCTTTTGTCATTTTCCATATCAATACATTGCGCTCTTTTGATCGTTTGATATCACCATGAGGTCATTTGATTTTTTTCCCACTGAAATGAGACGTCTTCAATATCTAATTTGAGGTATATCATGAAGTGCGCGACAGTTATTGACATCTACAAAATCTCCTCTTTTTCTTTAGCACCTTTTGATATTTTATTCTCTTTCATCATCAAACATGTGCGACAACTGATTTTCCAAAGACGAAACCCTCATGCTTTTATTCTGAGTACCCGCAGTGAGGTACTCATTTTGATTCTATGTCAAGTAGATTTAAAAGAGGCATGCCGAACATGCTGTCACTGTAAGCAGGGAGGGCAGGTTTACGATGGTCCTACCTGAGAGATCTCTTAAGCTAGAATGACATACATATGCTTTGATGATTGATTTCGCTGGACATTAGCTGATATCAGCGCTTGGTCTGTTTGGAATTGTTTTCGTTTCCAACCAAAAGGGGATGGAAGGTAGAAAACACCTACTTGTTTTCATCACTGTGTGAAGCTAGTTTTCAAATACCAAGAACATTTTGTTGGTGACATCTCGAAAGTGGTTTGTTCTCAAACAAAAGTTTCCCAGAATCAGTTTTTGGAAACCGATAGCCAGATAATTCTCCATGTTTCTCAGAAACGAAAACGTGAAAGAGATAGCGCTTTCTGGTCCCAATATCATGCACTAAGTGAGCACCTCTTCTCAAGTACTTGGATATTAGTTCAGCTTTTTACAAAATGAAGATAGCACTCTTGTGTAGTTCTCTATCCATATTCTTCAGCTCAGGAAACTGCCCCTCAAGCTATAGCATGGAACCAATGGATTGTGCAGTTTCTAGCTTTTCTTGATTTCCAGTTCTTGTAGTTTTTTTCCTGTAAAACTTGTCTGAACTTAGTTTGGTTTTGACACTTTGGAAGGTCTAGAACAAAGTTGAGCAGAATAGTTTCCGAGCCTGAATATGCCAGACCATCATCAGCAAAAGCATTCACATTTATCAGAAGAATGAGAAGTGCATGTTGCTCCTCAGTTCAGCTGGATCGCTTGGAACCAAGAATTCGTGCTCTTAATCGTGTCCTTCACCGGTTGAAATATATAGTACATAGCATACATTGGCTATGTTTGGTAACACTGCCACTTTTCTGTTTCCTATTTTCTATTTGCTGAAACTAGTTTATACTTTTCCTAAAAAAAAAAGTGAAAGCGAAAAATATGTTTGTATCAACCAGTTTTCAAAAAAAAAAAAGAAGCAAAAGGTTACTGGGCCACGGGATTAGGGTGGTTTTTTAAATTTTTGGGTGAAGACCTAAACAAGCACGGTCTGAGCCCATCATTTTCCTTGAAACGGAGAAGATTTGAAACCCTATTGCTCAGCTCACACAGAGTTCAGGTGGTGGGGCGACAAAGGTGGTCCAGCAAGGTTTGGCCAGATGGGGGTTCAACCGATGGGACCAATGGTGGCTAGGTTTCAGGTGAGTACTGGAGGTGATAGAAACCAGGAGAGGAATGTGATGGAGAGAGAGAGAGAGTGACATTTGGAAGCAATGTCAGAATTACTTGCATCTGGACGGTCAGAATTACTTGCACAACCAACACAACGGTTGTGCAAGTAGCATTTTTGCATTTGGAAGATGGAGAAGAAAGCTATCATAAAGACCCGGAAAATAAAAAAGAAGCTCCGTCTCGCGTGGGTTGGCAGCCGGTTTTTGCTTTTGCAAAAAGTGAAAGCATGGTTTTTCAACTTCCAGAAATTTTACCAATAGCGAAAGTAATTATCAAAATTTGTAAGTGAAAGTAGTGCACCAAACAAACTTTCAAGGTTAATTTTTGGAAATTCTGGAAATGAAAACAAAAAACAGCAAATAGAATGATTACCAAACATGACCATTATGTGCATATATTTGTATAATTCCGGATCCAAGTTGGAAATGATTGTGCGGCCTGTTTGATTTTTCTTCGTCTATATCATTTTTTAGCTTCGGTTGAGGCTCGATTGTCAACTTACATTTACATTTTTAGGTGGTACGAATCGAAGATTTTGTAAAGCCCAAGGCCAAAGATCAAAATAACGAAGATTTATGGATGATCGATCGGGCAGTTAGAACCTATGCCAAGAATTTTTTGTGTAAAAAAAAAAAAAACACATTTTATGGGCCAGATAGGTTAGCAGCACCTCTGGCTTCGAGGACTAAAATTCTTAGTTCCATAATTTTGGAGCTAGATCCTTTCCGATCCACTTGATGGACTGGACGACCCAGTTTCGATTCATTGTGGGCCCTTTTTGGGCCAATTTCGATGACTAGAACCATTCATATTTTAAAGCTTGTGAAGAATGCCAATCACGCTAAATGACATACAAAAAGCTGAGACTAAAACATCAAGTCCCTCAAGTCAATTGTTTGGAGTTGGATCTTCAACCCGTCCATTTGATGGAATGGACGATCCAGTTTCTATCCAATGCGAGCCCTTTCTGGGGCCAACTTTAATGATCAAAACCGTTCAATTTTTAAAGTAAATCTCTAAACAAATGTTTTTTTGAACAAATCAGAGCATTTAGCTCATACAGCGACAACTGATTTGACGCTGGCTTGCAAATATTGCAAAACCGTTCTCTGGAGGAGCTTCCAAAGTTGACATCTTTTTGCCTTCGAGCCAGCCTTTTTTTCGTCCATTTTTCACAATTTAGGGGGAGTAGGTAAAATAGGGGTGAGGGAGTTGAAGATACATACGCTGCACATTTCTGTCAATTTTTTTTTTTTATAACTGGATGTCCAGGCCAACATACTCGAGCCTCGACTAATTTTGAAATTCTAAAAATTTATATTAGCTAAGGCTGTCTGTGTTTTTATTTTTGTAATACTCTATAAACCATTACTTTCATAATATTATAAACAATGCATTTTTTTTTTTATTATTATTCCTCTATAGAAGAAGAGCAATTCTAGGTACCCTGAAGTGAGAAATCAATAGTCCAGATTTACCTTAAAATCAATCTGAACCATTGATTTCTCGTTTTGGGATATTTTCGAGTATGCTTCGGAGTATTATAGAAGAGAATACTAGCATTTTATGCAAGTCATTTCCCATAGTATGTACCAAAGCAATGGGCATAAGCTGGACATCATATCATTTACCTGCCGTGACATAGTATGATGATTTGAGACCATTCATTGGTCAACATTTTCTAACCCCGGCCCAATTCAATTTGACAATTTTGTACATGGAGATTGTGACTGCCAAATTTATAAGAGGTCCCACCCACTCACGAAGGCAGATTTTAATTGAATGTTGTGACCTTTATTATTTCCTCAGTCTTGATTTGGTTGTCCAATTTCAAGACACGTAACTCCTCAAAAAATTGAGGAGTTAGTTCTTATATTGTAGAGGGTGATGCGCAAGCGGTGATTAATATGCTGCAAGGAAAATGCCAGATTAAAGCATGTCTGGAGGTTGTAGTTAGGGACACTTTATCTTTTGTTAGTCGTTTTCAGTCTTGTTTTTTTCATTTTATTCCGCGATATGGTAATAGGGTGGCTAATGCTTTAGCCAAATATGCCCTATCTTTAGAGGCCCCTTTAACTTGGCAACGGGACTTTCCGAGCTAGGTTCAGAGGGAAGCTTCCTTTGACGTTTATGTTATGCAGTAATTAATAATACCATTACCGATTGGAAAAAAAAAACTCCTCAAAAAATTGTATGTATTTTGCTATTTAATATAATTTTTGACTTTTTAAAACTTTGTCCCATAGTATTAATTACTCTCTCCGTCCCTAAATAAGTGTTTAGCGAGCAAACCTAGTAGACCTTACAAAAGATGCATATTTTTTTTGTTAAAAATCTATTTTTTTTTCACAATTTAATAGAACTCACTGCTATATATCTATTCATTTGTGCAAAACCATAAATCTTTCAACAAAACAAATGCATCTTTTTGAACATCTAGATTTATACACCGAACACTTATTTAACGGCGGAGGGAGCAGGATTTAGCAGAAAATATTAATATCGCATACAAAAAGCATCGTAAATCAAAATACGTAGTACTACTTGGAACACTGCAAATTTAAGAGAACTTCATGATTACCTTTTCAAAACTTCACATTTCCAATAATACCCTTGAGTAGTTCTTCTGGTCTCAATTTGAATTTTCCACTCATGCACTTAGGCCCCGTTCCAGAACATCTTCTTAAAAAATAAGTATTTATTTCACATTTTCAAACTCAAAAATAATGTAAATGAAAAATAATTTTTTGATTTTTTTGCACCGTATAAAAGATCTCGATGAAATCTATCAAATAAGATCTATATTGGTAGAAAAATTATTTGCGTAAATACATTATTTTTGAGTTTGAAATTGCCTTCTTAAAAATAAGTACTTATATCTAGTTCTGGAACGGGGCCTAAAGTTGGAGTCAGATACTTTGGGGGTATCAATTCCAAAAATTGTGGCGGGTACTACAGTATTTTGAAGTCCAGAAAGGCATAAAGTACAAAATTTAAAATTTAAACTTTCCTCTTCCAAATTTGAGAGAATAGTAAAATGAAAAAAACGAATTTTGTGTCTTTGTCTTGTCACAATCATTTTGGAATACAAAAAAGGAAAATTTTGGAAAAAAGAAAATGGGACGATGGGAGTATAATTTTTGAAAAGCCTTGACCGGGCAAAGATGGGTACGAGGGGCCCACTTGGGTGTCTTCTACAAATGATTGAATTGTTAATTGAGCAGGTAGCTTTCAAGCTTAATACCATTTGAAACGGAATTGCTACTTTTTTCTTGTTATTGACAGAGATTGGCCCCTGTCAAATCAAATAAATTTTAAAAAAATTACAAAATTTAGCTCAATTAAATGATTGTAAGTGTTTTGTTCAATATTTTGATTTCCTATTCAGAATTCAAGAAACCTAAATTCTGAATTCTGAAGTTAGACATTAGATGAAGATTTTACTATTATTTGAATTTCGATGGAGCTGAAAAATTTCGGAGCAGCTCAAAAAAATATTTTACAATGATGAGCAGTTCAAATTATTTGTGCCGGACATTGAAGTAGGCCGTTAGTGCACAGTTGTTGGTGGCATTCGGGATAGAGAACCGGGAATATGTCCTTTTCTTTTTTCAAAGAGCCTATAAATATAATTTTAAAACACAATACCGAACATAACTGTGTTTAAAGTTATTCGATATACATGAATCCACGTACATCGAACAGCTCCAAACTCTGTTGTGTTAAGAGTTAGTAATACTTTTATTAGTAGTAGCTCTGCTCTTGTCAAATCCTCATTTATGCACATTCATATTTCCGGTAATAAAGCTTTGAATAATTCATTACCCGATAAGGGGTTGAAGTCAATCACCAGAGTAGGTGACAGCATGCAGCAACATTGAACTCTATATGGAGCATATGTTTTATGGGGAAGGTACAGGCTACAGCTGTGTACAGACCAGACCAGACCAGACCAGAGCTAAGCCAATTCCGATTCCCAAACAACAAAACAGAACCCATAAATATAGGGAGATATAGCATGCACAACCAGCACGCATCCATTTAAAGTATGGAAAAGAGGAGTTCTTCAAACACACGTTAGGTTTATTCGGTTTAAATTTCGAGGGAGATTTTAGGAGATAATGAGTGGAGAGAGATAGAGAAAATCTCTTAAAGACCGTGCACAGAGAAAGGAAGTTAGGTTTTGAGACACAAAACGAAAATATTTTACACGACATGATTATGTGACAGTGTCTTATTGGTAACTGAAAACTAGCATTCTGGTATCTAGTTGCCAATGAAACACCATCATATAGACATGTGCCAAATCTTGTGCATGTTTGTGGGTTTGTAGACTTTCTCATGGGAAAGTATGCGTACATAAATTTTAGTGTGCGTATGAAATATTCGGTTTAAAGACGTGTTATGGACTCTATAAAAAAATAAAAAATAAAAAACGAGCTCACAACGTTGAATAGTTTCGAAGAAATTTGTAGTCGAATTTCTACACATAAATCTACGTACATAACATTACTAAGCAAAGCTACTAATATTAATCCACTCCCAGGAAGCTAATGGGTGTTCTGTTTAAACCCTGATTTCAATTTTGGAAATCGGAACGTGAAATCAACAAAATTGATGTTTCTTAAAAAAAAAGAAATAGTTTATATACTTGTTTTGCCCATAGCTATACTAATTTGGTGTCATTTAAACACTATCTCAACTTGAAATAATTGTATTCAGCGACATCATTTTGTATGCATATTCATATTCATCGGCTTGGACAAAGATGAATTCGTTATTTTTTAGCAGCTATTTTAACTCATAGGTGAAAATTGAATTTTATCAAAGATTATGTCCGAAGTTACGACATTAACCACCCAACAAATCTAATGGGTTGCAATTACTCCAAAAAGACCAATTTTATGCATTCGTCTTCCTCGAAAATTCTCAAACTTACTACGAATTACTACTAATTTGCAAATCCCTCTTGCAAACTTGGTACATAATTTTTATTTCTCTAATTTACAAGAACCAAAATTAAACCAAACTCTATCTAAAATAAGTTTATTCCACAAAAAGGACATGGGTTGTCACCAAAACCAACCTCTTTCATTCATCATTAGACTAGGACTAGGATCCCTATAGATCAGATCAAGGAACCAAAAAAACACTTCCAAAAGTCCTTAAACTAGTAGGGTACCCTACCATTTTTCCCAAAAGTTCCTACATAACAGAGCAAGCATTAGGGTTGTCATCACTGAACATGGTGGTGTAGGGGTCCCCCTGATCATATCTGACCACACTCTGGTTTTGAGGGTTGTTTTCAACCTTTCTGACATAGCCAGGGGGTGCCTTCTTGTCATAAGCTTGTGCAGAATAAGGCTGTGCCACTAGGTTGTAGGGCACATAGGGCCATATCTCTGCCTTCTTCCCTGTTGACTTGGCCTTCTTTAACACCTTGTTTGCTTCCACATAACCTGTTACTGTCGCCTTCTGCTGCTTCCTGTTTATTTCCACTGACTTCACTCCTGCACCCAAACACAACATAGCAATTAATATTTAGGTCAGTATAACTTGACCAAAATACTCCCTCCGTCCCATCAATATGGGACTTTTTTTCCCAATTTATCTATGGTGGTTATGTTAGAAACTTTATCATTGAAAAGAACCTAAAAATTAGGAGTAATTCTTTCTAAAGAAACTTTTGGCTATACCATTGTTGTACAGTATATATACCGAATTCTGTGGAACCCATATAGGAGTTTCAATAATCCGAACAGTTCAATTTATTTAAAAACATAAATTTTTCTGCGTTATTTAGGCTATTTTGGCCTCTGAACAGAAGCATGCACTTTCAAAATTCTTTTCCTTTAACAAAAGTGAAAAGAAGAAAAGTTCAAATTATCGTGGTAGGCCACACAATAAACCACCCCACAAGGGTGGCACAAATTAGACCCCCAACTCCTATTCACTCCTAAGTATCAACATTTTTATATGAGAGATCTATTGAGGTCTTGTCCCGTTAAGATTTTTATTTTTAAAATACTTATTTTTCATTTTATAAGACGAGACCTTCTCTAATAAGACATTACCTTTAATTTGAAAATATTTTTCTTATTTCCCTTAGTAAAACGAAGCCTTATCAAGGGAAAAAAAATTTGATTGGTTGTATGTATGGAAGTACATTGTAAAATACTGAAATCTGATTACCAGTTTACGAAAAGAAAAAAGATATTTCATCTATAGTTGTTCGCATCCTTAACCTATTTCATTTCACTTTTCTCACCCAAATCAACATAAAAACTAATTTTGTTGCTCTAGAATTTCAACCTTAGTTTTCCAAAGGGGGAGAGAGAGAGAGAGAGAGAGAGAGAGAGAGAGCATACCACTCAAAGAATTGAGAGCATTCCTGACTTTAAGCTCGCAGCCATCACAATCCATCCTTACTTTGAGCTCCACAGTTTGAAATTGCTTCCTCTTCTTTTGCTTATGCGCGCTGCTCATCAACTCTGATATGTACTCCAATGTTCCTCCAACTCCCATTTCTTCACTTTTCTTAAATTCTGCAAATATATATGCTCTTGAGTTTTGATTTACTAAAACCTTGTTTGGATCAAAAAAAAAAAACCCAAAAAGAGAAATTGGTTTTAAGGATCAAGGTCTCAAGGGAGAGAAAAGACTAGATTAAAGATATGAGATGTAAAGTGATCACCAAAAACCCAAGAGAGAATATAGCTTTAGGGAACAAAGTTTTGAATGGAGAGAAGGAAACTAATGGGTTTGATGAGATATGGTGTGTGAATTTAAACCCCAGAGAGAGAGAGAGAGAGGGAGAGAGAGATTTGAAATGAGGAATGTGAGGGGAGTTTTTGGAAGAAACTTCCCTCCAAGAGTGTGAGGATTCCTTTTCTTGCCTTTGAACAAAGTTAAGTGAAAAAGGGGGATGGGATCCAAAGGCAGCTAAGCTCTCTCTCTCTCTCTCTCTCTATTATTCCTAAACTTTCTTTTGGTTCCTCTTGAGATCTTTTTCCTTTACACTGGTCTACTCTTCCTTATATAGGCCTTTTCCATCATGTTCAAACAGAGCAGAAAAGGGGTGGCCCCCCATCTTCACCACAAACAAAAGAAAAGGTTTTGAAAGGCATCAGCTCCTCTCGGGTCTATGAAAATGTACTAGATTGTCAAGTTTGTCCATTTATGGTCCCTGTCCGGTTTCATCTTGATGATCCAAATTGTTCACATTTTAAAACTCGTTGAGAACACTAACCTATAGAAGAAAATCAAATTGATCGGATATCGTTTGATATGATTTCGGAGCATGCATATTTTTCTTAGAACGAAACGAGATTATAATAAGAACCCATTTAACCCATTTATCTCAAGATAAACGCATACTAAAATTATATCAACCATTATCCGATCCACCTGAATTTTGGTGTGGCAATGCGTGTTCTCGACAAGCTTTAAAAAATGAACAATTTGGATTCCTAAAATGGGCCCGATAAGGACCCACAAACAGGCAAACTAGACGGTCCATTTCATTTCAATGGACTCCTCCTCTTTGAAATTAACTTGGTTGTTTTTTAGCTGTTTCTTGTATTTGAAGCCAGAAATATATCAGGTACATATAGAAAAAGGGAAATACTATTATTCCCAAGGCACTTGTGCTCCATATCTCTCCAACACCACATCACATGGGATCAAAACACCACACATTCATGTAAGACCACATTTAGCCTTTCAACATCACACATTTACGTGGGACGACATGTGAATCGAAGGTTTTCGGCACAATATATATGTGCGGATCCCATGTGAATGTATGGTGTTAGAGGGTTCTTGGCATTGAATAATTACTCATAGAACAAGAGTCAACACATTTTTATTTAAGCTATTAAAATCATACCTTCACTTTAAAAAAAAAAAGAAGTCATAATTTGAAAAATGTTTTGGCAAAAGCTCTGTTAATTATTGTTGACAGAATAAAAAAAAGTCATCTATTGTGGCAAATTTTACTTGGATTTCGGTTTTTAAGATCCGTTACATCACTCAAGTTAATTGATTCGTATGAAAAATGATATGAGTTTTATCTAGTATAGATTTGAATTGTGCCAAAAAAACACCAAATTGGTACGTATTCCATGACAAGTCATTCGGCCACATCAGCACAACCGCTTTGATTCTGTACGTATAATATGACACCAT